>BMAW01054040.1:3097-53886 GCA_019974015.1 Nephila pilipes
CTAGACTTTTCTGGAAGATGGAGATTATTTAGATGGTTACTCATATTCAAGCTGCGAGGTTCACCCAGAAGCTCTTTTCTTATAAAACATCTTCTACCTGCTAACTAAGATTAAAACCTTTTCATTGCTTGGGTCCTGAAAAAAAATACTTCCTTCTAAGAGTTAAAACAGAAATAGAAGGAAATGGAAAAAAATATATATAATGAATGCTTATCTTATACCATTATAAAACCGTTCCTATAGATGAGCCACTATTCATTTTTTTTAAATACGGGCCTGTAAAGTACAAGAAACAGAACAAAGAGTGTAAATAACTCCAACAAGATCTATTGTTTCCACATTTACATTAAATGAATATGTTAATAGACAATAAAGTTACAATACCAGAATATAAATGAAACAGACGGTTAAAAAAGGTACGCTTAGTGTTATAATGAATCAAAGTAAGATTTAAATCCTTCAAAAATATCAATTTAATCAAATTAAACATAAATGTCGTGTCGAAAATCAATTCTGTGATCAAAAAGTATGTTTTATTCTCTCATAAAACTCAACGGAAGGAGATATTTAAAATTGTGGTGAATTTTACTAGGTTTTTTTTATTTATTTAAAAGAACTTACTTATTACCTTTCAGCATTTGAAGTTGAGAATACTTTTTTTTCTTTTCGATAAAGAAAGAAATCTTTATTGTTCAGAACCCACGAAATTCCTTTTAAAAACATTTTTGTTTTAACTTTGAAAGGTTTTAAGAAAAAATTCAAAGAAGATTTAATACTACTTACATATTTATTAAAATAACACTTTCAAAATCTGATCAAGATTCTCCTCTCTGAAAATAACCCAGTATTTTAAAATCACTTTGAATAACGTTAACTATTTAAGAGTTTTAAACTTGTTTTGAAATAGTTCATCAAAGAGATCGTAAAACTCGTATTTAAAATTAACATGAACAATTGAGAATTTAATAGAACAAAGTATTTTCAAAGTAAAAATATTTCAAATAACTGTTTAAAGTAAAATTAGTTAAGAACAAAATCCTTCTTATTAATCAAGAATGAATCATAAACTAAGTTAAAGAAAAAAAAAACTGATTAGAGAACCATTAACGAAAAAAATTTAGTTTAATTTGTTTTTATTCAACAGATGCTCCAGAAGAAATTTATTTGAAAAAAAATTATTATACTTCGATTTCTTCTTTTACACTAATTAAATAAATTTTTATTCTTGGAATATGAAACGAGGAATTAAAGACATATTTCACAACTAATGAATAAGTAGGAAAAAATATTTTCATGACCATTACTGGAAAATTTTGAAAATTAGAATTTCATGCAAAATTCATCTCCTAATATTTCAGACAGACATTAGTATATAAATTGAATAAAAACTCTGTTAAGCTCAAATATTTAAAACTCTGAAATTTTGATGGTATGCATTATTATTTATTAGAACATTTATATTAGCCAATTTTTGCTTATTATTAAAAAATTGAGCTACATTATATTAGCTTTTTAAATGATTGAATTGAATATTGTTTTAAATACTTTAGTGTTATTGGTTATTAGTTAGAGTGATGTCTTACTTAATTTGGTTGTACATGTCTCGTAAAAATTGCACTTAAGTGGTGTTTTTTACGACAAGTATTCCATTATATGAAAATGTCAATAAAATTCCAAATGTCATAAATTATTCCAAACATTCATACATCTCAAGTAATCAGAACATTATTAAGATGTCAAACATGTATTGTATCATGCGTATCTTTGCATAGAAAAAAATGAAAAAGAAAATAATAAGCATTATGTTATCCAATCACTTTTTAAAGTCCAAATTTGTGATACAGTGATTTATCTGGAAAATATTTCTTAAAGTGAAGATGGGGTCTAACGAAACTTTAAAATGTGTCTAAAAAGCAGAGAGAAAATCAAAAACTATAGTTCCTAAATTCGATTGAAATTTAAATAATCTCACTACCATAAAAAATTGGAAACGAGAAGGATTTGTCAGAATGAAACGTAATTTTACATACTTAAGTACAATATTTCTGTAAGAAAGTGATTGCAAAAAAAAAAAAAAAATGATCATTTATTATAGAAAAATTATAAATAAATGAAGGTTGAGACATGAGGAGCATGTAAAATATGGCTTTAAAAGAACAAAGACAACTTATTAGAAATATTATAAAAGTTTATTAAAATATTTGTACATGGGGTTGAACCCACATCTAAGCGAGCATTTTAAAACATGGGTGCCTAAACTATGACCGTTTGAGGGTCACATTGCTAGAAAAAAATTTTTTGCTGGACCACACATAGAATATTTTTTTAACAAATTGAAACAATAGTTAACTCTATGTAGTTTTATTAAAATAATTAACTTGTTTTTAATATAATTTTTTTTTAAAATTTTGACTTATATATGTGTTGGTACATATTTATTTTAAATATGATAAAATTTCATTTAATTTAGTTTGGATTTTATAAAGATGGAAGCGACCGCGGTAGTCTAGTGGTCATGGTTTCGGATTCGTGGCCGGCAGTTTTCATTCAGTCGCGGGGTCGATTCTTGGCCGCTTAAGATTCGCTGTGTAGTCGGGTCTGATGCATGTTTAATATATCGAGTCGTGGTGTGGAAGTAAGAAGAGGGGGATGTCAGCTCAGGTGTCGTCCTCGTCACCTGACCGAGGCTCAAGAATATGAGATCCATCGCCATATTTTTGTATTGCAAAGTACAAAAATATGGCGATGTGGCCCTCGTGTTGCTTCTATTGCGACGTAAATAAAAACTAAAACTAAACATAAAGATGGAAAAAATTCAAATTAATGAGATGGATGAATTTGCTTTTGTTGAATAAGCAAATCAATATCGGGTTCAATAGACGAGGTTGCAATTCGTAATGCATTTTCAAGATGTTTGTGAGTGGTCTCTTATAGAGAGAAGTCTTTCTTCTTCTTCTTTTTTTTTTTTTTAAGATTCATTCTTGAGAATAATTGTTCACAAATATAAGTACTGCCCAAAGCTGAAGACATTAATAAAGCATGATTGTGAAAAACAGGATATTTATCTCGGTGTAGGTAATCTTTATAAAACTCCAGTAAAGAAACATTCCCAAATTTTTCTTTCAGTTGAATGTCACTTTGAAGTTCAATGCATTCCATTTTAAGGTAATTTATTTATTTCTAGAGAAAATGGGATAAAAAATATGTTGAAATAGTTTTCATTTTTTTGAATATCTAGAAATTTAATTTCAAACTCTTGAATTAAATCAAAAATTAATGCAGCATATTTTGTGCAATTCACAGTTTATGTGCAGCCAAAGTACTGAAATCTGTCAAATCTTTTACTTTTATTTAACTGTGCCAAAATTTCAACTTTCCTTCAAACGCTGTAATTGTTTGGAACATATTATTAATAAATTGATTTTTTTCCTTCTCCAATTTAAATCATTCAAATGTTCAGCTAAGTATAGTAAAAAGTTAAATCTTAAACCCAATCTTCGTCTTCAAATTCAGTCACAGGTTTCCCTTTTGTTTCCAAAAATATTTTTACTTCAGTTCTCAAATAGTAAAATCTTTCGAGCATTTTCCCCTTACTGAGCCATCTTACTTCTGTATAATAAATAACATCTGCAAATTCAATGCCCATTACCTTAGGAAACTCTTCCAATTGTCTATGATTAAGTCCTTTTGCTCTTATAAAGTTAATGATTTTTACAACAACGCTTAATACACTTTCCATTTTTAAAATTTTTCCAAATAAATTTCCCTGATGTACGATACAACTTTCGCGATGGTCCCTTTTTCTGTGAAGAGCTCCCTTGATCAAAAGGATTAGGATATCAAAATACATAGTAATATACAGCATACAAACATTGTAATTATTCACAAAATTCGCCGTCGAGGGAATACATACATAATTCGAAACGCAAACTCTCATGGCAATCAAATACGTTTTTATTTAAATTTTTCTTTCAAAATAAATGCCAACGAGTTGATTATGTATGAAAAATATATTGCAAACATTTATTTTTTTAATAAAAACGTGTAAGTTGAAATATTTTCATAATTTGTGTTCGGGCAGCATTTTAAAGGCTTTTGGGCTGCACTTTAGACCAGCATGTTTCTAAACTTCCAACAATGCTCGAGAGAAGAATTCGTTTCTTGCTTTTATGGCAACCCAATAGCGTACTAAAACGCTTGGCAAAGCTTTATATTCTCCAACAGGGAAGCACTGGCCCCAACATCTCGCCCTGCCGTGAAATATCATATGAAAACAACAAAAGGCTTACATGGACATGAAATACAAACTATTTATACAACAAATATTGTAATTATATCACAATTAGTAATCAAAAGCAATTAAAAAAGATTTCAATTTGATAATAGAAATATTTCAACTTTTTTAATACACAATAGGTAAAACAGCAATTTTTGAAATTGATTTTTTACAGCATTACCATTTGGTTTGGTTATTTTGTGTCAGTGGAGTGTAGGGAAATTTTCTACAATTGATATAGATTTTTTTGAGTAGTCAGTGTGTTCCCTTGTAGTGATTTGTTCTGAGGTTTGCAGATCTTAATGATTTAGGGAAGTTATGATCTGTAATAAAGTGTACTATATTACAGATCATAGATATCTAGAGATCTTGTCTAAACAATCTTTACTTTGCAATTTGATTTGCTCCAGCCAATGGAATGGGAGATGTCTGCTTCTTATTTCGTGCTTTCTTGCTTAGTAATTCTATATTGTGGGGATGTCGAATTAAATTTCATACAGTGTGGGTGATTCTGTTCATATTATTTTAATTGTCGCTAGAGAAGAGTTTGAGCATGAGAAAATAATAATTGCGTCATCTAGAACCATTCCGTCATCTTTTCGCCATCTGGAAGAGTTTCATTTCATTTAGTCTACGCTCATTCGTGGCTGTTCAACCTTTAGATGCCGAGCCTCCCAATATCGGATAGATATGATCGTAAGTAGATTGTTTAGTTCTGTGCCCCAGGGCATAGTCATCCATACTGGAGATCCGACAAAACGCAGCTTTCATCAGGAGTCAAACATATACGATTGAGATATTCATATAGGTAGTCGTGCCCCGTCGTAAAGCAAAACGCGAGACAGTATCGGCGAGTTCCAAGTGCAGTGGAACACGTCTCCCCGATGTCAAGCACTCCCATCTTTTGTCTTTCATCAAGTCTTTTAGGGTTTGCCTGAGAAACTGTTATCGGTTGTAGTCTAAATATGCTGAGATCCTATTTGAATAAATTTGAAGTAAAATTGATTTTAGTATCAGCAGGTGATAGCTTAGGAAATAAAATAGGTTCTTGGAACATATTTGTGGTTCTGTTATAGAATTCAAAGGTCACAATAATACAAACATATTCGAAAGCAAATGTGATGTATAGGAAGAGATGGTTTCAATAAAACTTTTGGTTTTTAATATTTTTTTAAAAAAAGTGTTTTATGGGGGGTTGTTAGACATATTTAATTAAAACTAAATTAAATTATTATTCATAAATTGAGCATAATAAGCAATTTTATGTTCGACAAATTGGTTTTTATCAACAAACAGTTTTCCTAAAACCTCCTGATATTGTCAGTACAATACTAGTTGAAAAGTTAAAGAATTTCAATCTTGTTAATTAAAAAAAAATGTGACACCTCGATAATTTAAATATATTTACCAAAATAAATGAGTAGTGCATTTCCAGATATTATACTCATTAACTTAAAATTATTCACTTTTCCGATTTAAAGAAAAGATAGTTATTTTAATGGTGAAATTAATAATAAAAAAAATGTTTATGTTCCTCTACGTAAGTAGAAAGCTTAGCTTACCAAGCAGTGATATCTTTTAAAATAAGCCTACTGATTTTATAAAGTTAGTTTTAAAGAATATTTTTAAATTTCGAGGCTCAAATAAATGAGCTTCTATAAATACAGCAACTTCTGTGAAGTAATTTCATTCATATTCATAATGACAAAAAATAACTATTATTATATTAGATAATAGTCGTAATTTGTTTTATTTTTTTTCATTTCATTTATTAGTGCTCAATGTTAAATAAAATTTAATTTTTACTTCGCTTCAAAATATTACGGTAATGGTTTCAGTAGAATAAAATCTGGATTGAACTTCTTGTTGAGATCTTACCAAATATTTTATTAGTATTCGCTGTTGAAAGGCTGACAAAAATAAATAAATCTTTAAATAACAGAATTGTATTGTTTTTTGCAATGCAGTCATTATTATTTATAAATGGGTTTTGAAAAGTAATAGTGACAACTATTGAGTGCTTAATTTTAAACCTTCTTCTTTTTTACTTCTATTAAATCTTCCTTTTTTCTAGTTACTTTTTAATTAAATAGTTTGAATAAATAATTAATATCTTGTCAAAGTTCATCTTTTAATAATCATTTAAAAGATTTGGGATAAAAAGAATTTGTTGAATTATTTCAGAAAAACTCTCATTTTTCTTTTAGTTTTCTTATAAAATCTTATAATTTAAGTGGATGAAAGGGTAAATATGGATTTTATGACTAGTTAAACATACGGGCAATCCTTAGGGTGAGTATGGGGATAATGATATTCATGTTGTATTGGATCGTGCTGCCCTCTGTGGGAAAGTTTTTATAGTACTTTATTAACTCATAATATTTCGCTTTATTTAAATTAAATTAACCACTCAAGGTAACTTAATAATTTTCTGATAAAAAGTCACAACCGAAGAAAAGGAGGATGTAGTTTCTCTTTAAATAAGTATCTGTACAAATGACTTTCATTACTATTTTTTTTTTTATTCTCAAAGCATTTTTATGCAACTTTTGAACAGTAGTTCAAGTAATTATAAGATATAAATCTCTTATTTACCTAGATTAAGTGTATCTGATGTAAAAAAATATTGTTTACATTTATGTACATTTTTCTTAATTTCAGGCTTTTTAGTTTTTATTCTGGAAATACTTTTTCCCTTTTTTTTAAAATTCATATTTCGCTTCATAATTTCTTTCGTTGTCCAAATTTATTGAATTGGAAAATTAAGTCCAATAAAAAAATCGTGCTCAAGAAAATTCAAAAGATTTGAAAATCCACCAGGAAAAGAGTGACGTAATGATCACAAATATGTCGGGATTCTAATGAGAAAAACGTCTGCCATGAGATAAGTAAGGTCGTTCCGTAACTTTCACGCCCATCGAATATTTAGTAAGGAAATGGAATGAAAAATTAAAGAAGCTATTTTAAGGGAAATTATTTCAAGTAACAATATGGAAATATACAAAGCTTTTTTTTAAAAATATTTGGATATAGTTGGAAAATATTAATAGTAAATGACATTTAATGATAATATCAAACTATTATTGTGCTCTTTTCCTAAATTTATCTCACACGTTTATTAAATTAAGAAGAAAATACAACGATTGTTTTGATGATCACATGACAAAAATAAACCTACATTTCCTTTTTTTTTTTTAAAAAAATCTTTTTAGTTTGGTATTGAAGTTTGAAATTTTTTGCACTTATTTTAAATTCTAAATTCAGATCATCATTCGAATTTTTTTAAAAGACCATCTAATTCCGAATTTGACAATTCATTAATACTTCAATGCATCAAAACATTTGAGATATAATTAGATTTAAAATATAAAATATTATAGTACCCTAGGGTAACGTTTGATTTCATTGTTATAAAATCATTTTTAATTAAAAGATATGGCTCGGGTAAGAGCATAATCATGTATTATAAAAAAATTAAAGCAAACTATTGACGTTTGTAGCTTTATTGATTGAATTTAGATACGTAGCATTTAGAAGCAACACGAAGGCTATTGGTGTTGCCCCCAGACAATGCAAATCATTGTCAAGCAACAAGATTGAAAATTGAGCTAGCCCACATTTTTTTCGTTTTCGAACCATACCACGTAAAGACGTGGTCGAATGAAGCATTACCGACCACGAGCTCACAGGTATGAACACTGAATAAAAAACACAGCCTTTCAGTTTCTTCTCATCCATTTTAGTATTGTTTTTTTATATTGAATAAATTTTTTAAAATATTTCCTTTCACATATTCTTTTAATGTTTCCTTTTCCAAGAAAAAGTCTGAGCGTTCCGTATATTGCTAAATTCACATCTCACTTATCAAATAAAGGAATGTTTTTTTTTTAAATTCATTGGATAAATTATTTAAATAAAAAATTACCTTGAAAATTTATTTTGGTCAGTTGGTTTGAAATTTATTCCGAACTGAAGTCATTCTAAATTCATACAAAATCTATTGAAGTGACCATGATTTCCGAGTTGTCATGGTAGCAAGCAGTGGCACAGCGTAAATTTCTGACCTCCCGGGGGTGAAACATAAATTAGCCGCTCCTATAGAAATAAAATAATAATAATAATATCACGAATTGATTGTATGTGCTTAAAATTAAATTACTTATAGATTAATGTGTTAAAATGGTTAAATAACATCCTATGTAGGTAAGAACGCAAAGCCTTTGAAAAGTTTGAAAATAAACAAAACAAACATTTACTTAAACTCACTCAAAACTTACTAAAACTATAATTAATCAAGATAAAAATTTAATTTTTATTTATTATTTTTAAGGCTTCTCCTTATACATATCCACTACTTACAGTTACATATTTCTGCAACGTTTTTTGACTTTTCGTAGACCATCACTGAAGAACTAAGTAGATTGAAATATTCGCCTTAGTGTGGAATATGCGGTTTCCTAAAACCAAACAAATGAACATGAAAAAGTGTCATTTACAACATTAAGTTACTATAGAATAAATTTTATCCAGATATCGCGTACATTTCTTGGTAATAATTGAAACTTTAAGAAACTCTTTTATTTATTTTGAGCAGGGGAGATTTATATTTAGGTTGAAAAGATATCCATTAAGAGAGTAAGATATATTCTTTGCGACATTGAAAATGCAACACAAGAAGGAGTGGCCAGAAAGCGATGAAACTCCACGAAAGGAGAGATACTGTAATATATGTGATATTTATTTAGAAACGATATATTCATAATACAGAGAGATAAGAGAGCTTCGGCTCAGTAGATTGTAAGACCTCAGTAGACGGCCATACATGAAGCAACACATCTAGGTAGCGATTCGATGAGAGTACGGATGGCGTCCTGAGAAATGGCTCTCCATTTTCTGTCAACCATTTGCCACAGTTCGTCTTCAGAACGCGGTAGTGACAAGTCTGAAAACAGCGACAGTTCATAGCAAAACGTGCCGTATGTGGTCAGGTATTATCTTGCTGAAAAATAAGGCCAAGGTACTGCAAAAGGAAAGGGAGCAAAACAGGCATCAGACTATCGTCGACGTGCCACTATGCTGTAAGTGTACCTCTAATGATAGCCAAAGGGATATCAAGGGAAATAGCTCCCCAGACCATAACTCCTGGTTGAGGGCCTGTATGTCGTGCAATAGTGAAAGCAGGATCGGCATGCTGCCCAGGGAGTCTCGCCTTCGATGATCGTCAAGACACAGTTGGAAGCGGAACTTGTCACTAAACACTATACGTCCCCAGTCAGCATCATTCCAATCTGATCGAATGCAGCTTCTGACGAATAGAATCTGGCTCGACAGTGTGCAGGCGTGAGTGGCAGGTGGCGTAGCGGTCGGTACTAGCGTAGATTTTTCTCTATCAGCCGTCTGTGAATGGTCATGGTGGACACTCGTGTCGCACGTCTGATAGTTGTTAATGATGAATCAGGCGCTGTGGCAGCTGATCTGACAATCACTCTGTCCTCCCGATCTGCTGTGGCGCTAGGTCGACCGCTACCATCATGAAGCTGAAATTTGCCACTGTCCACCCTTTCTTGCAAGCATCTTCTAATCGCCTCATCGCTTCGACCCATATGACGAGCGATTCTCCGATTTGTCCCACCTGCCTCTTACACAATGATACGACCTCTTTCAAACTCTGACAGTAGCTCGTAATGGACTAGAATCCTATGGTGAGACATATTTTCAGTCGTTGAAAGGTATCCTAAATCGCAATGCAACAGGAAATGTGACCATCAGATTGAGAATCGCATCTTCTTATAAATACCTACGGAGTGCGCAGTTCCGATATTCATTCACTGGACAGCCCCCATAGCTCCCGCTATTTGGTCATTGAACCCCAAATTTTAATCATTTGCATGTTCGGTCCAAATGTTTTTGCATACGAAATTTCATTACAGTCGGGCATATTCGTGGTGCGTTTTGTGTGGGTGTGTTTTCTTAGATTTCTTCCACTTTGTATGGCAACGCTGGTGGTAAGGAAACACAACTGAAACTTACCCTTTTAACTCATAGAATGTTACAAAACACAGGAGATAATATTTAATATATACATTGATTCCATGTTATGGTGGCGTTCATATGCTCATAGATTTCGGAAAGTAGATGAATTTAATCCAGAAATGGCAACTTTTCTTCTAATATTGAAATGTCTTTATCATCCAAACAAAATGGTTTACTTTTAGAGTTTTACTATAGAAATCTTATATATAATTTTTAAACTTAAAAATTTAAAACAAGACCTTTATTAAATAAGTGAGCGTTGTTATTTTATGTAGTGAGCGTTTGGATGATTCATTAATAAACCTTTTATGATGAAAAATATTATATATTTACATACATTATAGTATAAACACAATTGAAAATTTACTGCATCATAGAGTAGATATCTAAAATAATTTTAAAACACTGTCATCATTCCTAATATCAGAAATTTTTTTTAAGAATCTCAATAATTTAATACAGAGATTTAGAGACTAATAGGCTATTGCTACGAAAGGGAACCATAAATGCCTTAAAATATAGAATAATGATTTTATTGACTTTAGAATGATTTCAAATTGTAAGTAAATATATGTATAAATTAAAAATAAATTATAATTATATTTATGTATCAAAAATATATTAACTTATAATTGCAAGATAAACAGGCAAACGATCTTGAATGTACTAAATTTTTAAAAAAGAAGATTTTATTACTTTTTTCAATCACAAAAAATTGAAAGTCTGAATATATACAAAATTAAATAACAAAAGGCTGCGCAAATAAAAATTATGATTTCAATTTAAAAAAGGCCCCTGTTGTTATTTAAAATAATGTTTACAACTTAAAAAAATAATTAAACAAAAGGTATAATTAGATTGACTTAATAAATCTGTTAGAAATATAATCCGAACAATGTATAAGTTTAAAAAGTTTTTGATATAGAATTTGACACCATGTTTACAGATTTTTTCAAATGTTAATTCAATTTAAAGTTAAATTATAGAATTACCGGTAGCAAAATAATTTTACATATATCCCTATTCGTACAATTATTGCAATACGGGAATCCAGTTATCAAATTAATACCTAAAGATTAGAAAAATTCTCTAAATGCTCATTTTAATACAGAAAGTTAAAAATCCATTTAGCATTAGAGTATTGGAGATGAAATGCAGAACATAGTTATTTCAACTAAAAATTGGTTTTATGCAAGGAGTTATGTCTAATATAACAGAGTATCTTCTTTATTATACGAGAATGTAAATCAAAATTTACTGTTAACTTTGGAACTATATTGTATTTGAAAAATATCTGTTAGTTTGAGTACTATATCTCAATACTGTAAGAAGTCAGCTATGCAGCTCTCATTTCCTGAAATTGAAGTCATAAATTTGTAATTATTAATTCTGAATTGTCTTTGATGAATGATGTCATAATTGTGAAGCATGATTCAGTAATGAGGATGTCACCTCTGTCACAAAAACTCTCTGCACCACGAAAAAACTTTCAAATTCAGTTTTATTTTGCAAGAATATCTTTCAGTGTCATCTACTGTTCCACATAAGATAATTTTAGAGAAATTAGGACTCGAGCATCTGATTTGACTTGTACATCGCCGGCCACATAGTTCGATCGTATTGCCTGTTGCCAATTACATAGCCTTAATGCGAAATGAAAAGTTTATTTACCAATGAGCCACTGAGCCTCTTAAGCCGTTCGCTGATAAACTAGATTTAAAATCCATTATAAATGCGATTTTGGATATCTATAATATATCATAAAATACTGCAATATTTTCCTTTTTGGAACACTGTCCTTCATATATGTTTCATTTGAGAGAATTTCTCCCTAACATTCTTAAAAACGCCATCTTGTGCATATTTTCGTTCATTTTTCAATTTATGAAATTTAAACAACTAGGCTTGTGACTTAAAGTGGGCTCCTCTTCCGTTTTCTTTCCAAACACGCATTGTCTGTACAAAGAGCGGTCAGCGCAATATCCTTCAAGTCTTAGAATCTGTTTCCCTCCCTTTATCTTCACACCTTACCAGTGGCTACATTTCAATATGACAATGCACGGCCACACGTGGCACGCAATTTTCTGGACTTCATCCGCCAGATTATTTTGCTGCCTTGGACTGCCTGTTCTCCAGATCTATCGAGAACGTCTAGACGATGATTGGAGAATGACTGGTACGGCATACAACGCATGTTACCACTCTATATTAATTCTGGTAACGTGTAGAAGCAGCATGGACTGATATACTTGAAAAAGATACTCAAGAACAGGGCAAGCCTCTTTATTATCAAAAAATATACAAGATCGCTTTCTCTCGAATCCTTCTTCATTCAGTTAATCCTAGTTTATAGTCATATAATAAAGTCTTAGCTTACCAAGTATCTCATTCCAATTCAAGTACTTCTAGATTGTAGCGGATTCAATTTTTATTATTTGATTAGGAGTCATTTCGAAATAATTTCAATTTGTAATTAATAATTATTAATCACAATGATTTATTCTATTTTACAACATCTATCAGCTTCTCAGTATCCTTTATTTCCCTTATCTTTTATTTCAACTTTGTTTGCTTACATATAACTATCACTAACTCACATTTTCTCCATTTCTTATTTTCATCTAATTTTTCTACTAATATTCCATTTCGTTGGCAAGGATCTGTAACTTTATTTAATTCAAATTACCGAAAATACCCTAGATTAGTGAAGAGAAAATCGTCAATTGCCCAACACGACCCTCTCAGTTTTTAATCGGTCATTTTCTCTCTTCACAGAGGGATGTATTTTCAATAATTTCCCCCTTTGTACGTGGCCAATGTAGCCTAGTGGTCACGGTAGGGGTCTGGAGGCTTTCGTCGAGTTATAGGTTCGAGCCTTGATGCCACTGAAGACCCGTCGTGTGGTCAAGGTCTAATGCACGTTAAGGTTGCTCCTTCAAAAATTCGATTTTTCAAATTAGTTTTAAAAAATAGTGTTGAATGTTAGGAGCATTTTAAAGCAAACCGCGTCAAAATCTGACAATTATTACACCCTGTGCAACAAAAAATGTAAATGTCTAAAGTGGCTTGTTCTATGTAATGCTATGTAAACAAACCTCTTTTTCTCAGTTTGTTATTTTCACACTTTCCCAAAGGATTAAAAAAAATGTTTTGCATGTAGAGTTTTGAAATTTTACATGAGTGTTGTAAATCTTTATTCTGTGAACCTAAGTTTTGTTAATAGGATGATTAGATTTTATTTTATAACATGATACACGAAAAAAAAGTTACTAAATACAAACTTGATAACTTATTTAATTTTTCAATTTTTTTAATGTAAGATAAATTTAAAATTTGAGGTTTACAGAATAAGGTCATTATTTAGCTTTAATTTGGTATAAGAAATATGGTTCTACTGTACATCTTTCAAATGTTATCTTGTGGGTAACGTAAGGTAAGCTAATTTATTTTTCAAATTTTTGTACGCATATTTCATGTTGTATAAGAAAATATATTAATTTAATAGCAAAACGTGACCCAATATTTTAAACTATACACTATATTACACAAACCGGCAAAGTTTCATATTGAAATGAGCAAAAATAGTTGATTTATGAAGAATCGAAAAAAGTTTGTCAAATTGTTCTACTTTTGATTTCGTAAGGTACTAAATCCTCTTAAATCCGTCGTAGCTTACAATCCTCCCGTTGGTGTGGTGTAGAAGTTGGGAGAGGGGGTGCCTGCTCAAGTGTCGTCCTCGTCACTTAACCGAGGTTCAAAATTACGAGGTCCGTTGCCAATAGTCTTCGTGTTGTTTCTAGTGCGACGTTAATAAAACCAACCAAAATCTGCCTTTGTACAGAATGTTCTCTGCATTATAAATTAGGGTTTGGTATCTCTTGTTTTGGTGTTCCATTTCAGATGGCCAAGAGGTGGCTTTATTAATATATTAATTTAGATAACCTTCGTAATTTTTCAAACAAATAGCGCAAAAATTGCTTGCAATCTCATCTGAATACCATGCAATGTTTAAATGATCGAATAGAATAAATACTGTTATCATAAAATAAAAATGATTCAGCAGATGATAACTTGTCTTTACACATGTATCAAAAAAAAAAAGTTTTCAAGCACAAAAGGATAAGTTTTAAGTAGTGCCGATAAATGAATCTGATTGAAATGAATTAGATAACCGATTTTCGACGAAGCATTTATGCAGATAAGTGTATTGATTTCTGAGAGATTTTGGTTCATGTGTATCTATTGTTGTTACAAATTTTCTTTCCGGCCTAAAAATTATTTTTTATGATGAATTTTGTAAGACAGAATATGGGGCCAATTACTTATCTAGATTTAGTGCAGAAAAATACAATAGGAAATTTGTAATTTTATTTTTATTCCCCTAAACTTCTTTTCTTTTTAAATTCCTATTATTTGCTCACACTCTCTCTATATATATCTTGTTCAAATTTTCAATCTTTAATAAAATATTTTTATTCATCCACTCAAGTTCAAATACATTTTGTTAAACTTGTAGTATTGATATTAATATAGTTTTTTCAAATATTAATTTATTTAATTAAATTTAATTGGTGAAAAGGCAGTTTAGCCCAACCACTTAGCGCGATTTCAAAAATTGTCAAACCTGGCGATTTTTTTTGGCTAAACGTTTAATCCGCGATGTGGACAAGGGTAGCCACATTTGGCAAAACACAGCCAAATAATTCCTGTCGCCAAGGGTGGTTGGGCTAAACTGCATTCCAACCATTTAATTTACCGAATGAATTAAGAAACAAGCCAATGCTTCAACTATGTTATTTGTCTTGCAATGGCAAATTTGGTAGAGCGTCGGCAAAAAATCTTCATGCCTTCGGATCGAATCTCGTCGAAGCATAAAATTTCTTTATTTGATTTTCAAATAATTAATTTTAGTTTTATAAAGGAGAAAAATATTTTCCTTATATAAGATATTTAGCAGGATATAAATTTATTAATAAATACCGTCAGTGACGAAGCGTGTAGATCGCTAGAAATTTTTTTTCTTTTGCCACTTAATATTGTGATTCTGGCATATGTATATACATATTTATATTAATTGTAATTTTTTAATAAAAAGTAAGTAAAATAATAAAATTTTTCTTTGTTGACCTAAGTAGGAATTGACTTAATTTTTTTTTATATTACTTATTTACTGAAAGGTATTGAATTCAATAACGAGGGCTTAGGCCTACAAACATTCGATCTCACAAGAATGGGACCCCCCCCTCAATACTACAACCAGCATTTATTTAAACTAATAAAGTTACAGCAAGTGTGAGTGATGGAGAATTTTAATGGCGCAAGAGGCATATATGGCTATGTTGTGGATTGATAAATTTTATTAACGTCACCCTAGAAGCTTTCTATGGAGCAGATTCAGGAGAAGTAACCCATTATTTTGATCGTCGCTTGAATTTCGATGAATTCAGTTCTCTCATCACTTTCTACCAAAATAATTAAGAAACTTAATTAGAACATGTGTATGAAAATTTAAATTAATATGATGAATAATTTCAGAAAAATGCTACGCGCCAACTTTTTTTTTTTGAGGAAAAATGAAGTTAAAGCTGAACAAGGTTTAATTTTTTACGATCACTCTGGAAGTTTTGATAGTATCGTTAAGACTTTGGCCCCGAAATGTTCAAATATGATACACATGTAACACATATATATTTTTTCAAAACATCACACATTTTCCTTAAGAATCCTCAGACCTCTTTATGAGGCATTTAATTAAGTAATATTTGCGTGATATGATGTGATTTCTTATTAACACCAAACTGAGAAGCAACACGAGGGCTATTGGTGACGGATCTCGTAATTATGAACCTATGTCAAGTAATGAGAACAACACCTTCTTTTCTAAACTGCCACACAACATCAACGAGAGGACTTGGGACCTCGATAGATTTAACGTGCATCAGGAATCCTACACTGTGCGTGTTTAGTGGCATCAAGGCTCGACCCCACGACTCGACGAAAATTGCCAGTCGCGAGTCTGAAACCATGACCACTAGGCTAACGCTGCAATTAGTATGATATTTGTAGTAGAAACGAAGATCTAAACTCAAAGTTGCTCTGATTCTCAAATTCTATCAAGGAATTCTTAAGTGTAATTGCTTGAAGTTAAATCAGGAACAATTTAAAATGTGCTAGGATACAAAAGGAAAACATACAAAAATTTATATATTTTACCTTGAGAATTAGAATATTTTTTTTCTTGTTTCATGGAAGATCAAAGTTAAAATTGTATTTCGTTTAGAATCTAAAATATTTTTTAAAACTTGTTCTGACTGTCAAATTCTAGCGAAAGCATAGAAAATACATGCAATTCACTCACAAAACTGAAAATCAAGTCTAAAGATGGATGTAAATTTAATTGAAAGCGATGCAAATGATTAGAATAAAGTTTAAATATGTTTTAAATCTTATTTATATGGTATTTTATGTTACATAATCAGATATTTTAAAATACATGTATGAATGAATTTAAAATTTTAATGAATTAATGGTTTAATGATTTCTTCCGAAAATTTTATTATTCTTAATGCACGATTTTTCATAACCGAATTTCTACGTTATTTTTTTTTCTATTTTAGGAAGACATTTCATAACGTACAAAAGATAATTACATAAAATATAAAACATATGTTTTTGTACGTAATAATGTAGTTTATGAGATATTTCTTATAATTGGTCTTAGGTTTTAAGAAAAATAATAGATAAATGTGGTAATTTTGATTTATAAGGAGTTTCCTACTTTATCTAATTATTTGCTCACTTTATTTATTTTTCAGAAAATTGAAAATGAAAGTTTCTTACAGTATTACTTCTTCCATGTGATTGCTTACTATACCCGGAATGAGAAGCAACAAGAGACTAATCGCGATGATTATCTTAATTTCGTATGTCGAAGACGATATCTGATTTGACACCTCCTTCTCCAAACTTCCACACCACCCCAACAGCAGGACTTGCAACCTCGACCAGATTTAACATGCATTATCCCCGCTGTACGGTGTGTCTTTAGAGGCATCAATTCTCGAACCCGCGATTCTAAGAAAACAATGCCGGTGGCGTGTCCGCAACTGTGAAAACTAGGTTACTGCGGTCACCACTTATCCCATAATTCTGTTAAAAATGTAATTAATCATTGGTGATTTGTGAAGTTGAATAAAATGTTAAGAACTGGGCTTTTTTTAAAAAAAAAGATTTTACACTGAAAATTCTTAATTTAATGCAGCTATATTTTTTTGATTTCTCACAACTTCTAAATTTGATATATCTTAATAAAAAAAAAAAATATCGTACAATATGATAATAAGTAAATAAAATAAATAAAATCTCTCTTTCCCTTTAAGAATGATACATCACTTTTTTTTTATCTTTCATACTGATTACACATAAGCTGTATCAAAACAAAAACTAAGCAGAAAAATTCAATATATTTCCGTCACCAAATGTGTAATATTTCCTAAAATATTCGGTTCTAAAAAGCGCCCTGTCATATTGATAAGATAAAGTTAAGACTATTTAACGCTGCTTTTATCTATCTTTTCACTATTTACAAAGGAAGTCAAAGATAAAATGAGCTTTGAGGCGTTGTATCACTTGCCAGATCTAACTGGAACCATGTGGACGGTTACTCTTTTAGCTGTTGTTGTAGTTCTCTGGTTGCTGTAAGTAGTATCCCATTATTATTAAAACGTTTTTCTGAATTTCACTTGGTGTGTGTGTGTGTGTGTGAGTGTGTGTGTGTGTCATCAAATTTTCGATCGTTAATTTAACCAACTTCCCATCAAGCTAGAGCTTTGAAATTTTGAGAATCGTTCGTACTCGCCTAACAATGCAATATTTAGACGTTTGCGACAAGTTTTAACTCATATTTTCTTTAATAATGCAGTTTAGCCCAAACACTTGGCACGATTTCAAAAATTGGCACCAAACTTCTATGATTTTTTTTTTTTTTTTTTTTTTTACTGATGTTAAATCAGTGAAACTGAACAGGGTAGCCACATTTGGCAAAATACTGCCAAATAATTCTTGTCGCCAAGGGTAAACCTTTTCTGAATTCTGGTTCCCATTTTTTTTAATAAAATGACTTACAAACTTTCAAATGCATGTTTTGTAATAGAATGGCTTACAAACTTTCAAATGCATGTTTTGATTTTATGAGTATTATGAATTTTTTAATACGCTCACAAATGTCTCTTTTTTAAGTAAATTTTAAAGTTAAAAATAACCAACAGTTTTAACTAATATTTCAATAATTTTCTTTAATAAACTTTGCCACCATATAAAAACGTTGTTTTTAAAAACGTTGGTTTTTATATCGAATTATTTAATACATGTGCTCATAAAACTTTTATATATCGTATTATAAAGCTATTGCAATAGTTATTTTTACAATGTATATGCAAATGCGTACTTATTTTAAATAACTGGAAATGATGAAATCAATCAGTGCGATCAAAAGTTTTTACTATAAATTCTACAGTGGGACCTTTCATACTCTTTTCTTAAGGCACTGATACGTCTTAAGACTATTGAGAACTGTTCTCTCTATATTTTTAATAACTTTAACTTGTTTTTAAATGTACACGCACCCTGGTAATATAACATCGTACATCTAGAAAAATTCTTTACCTAATATTTCAATGGATTGTTTTAATCAGAAAACAATTAAGTTCCTCCAGAAAAGTACGAATAATTATCAACATATGAAAGATGTATTATTTTACAATTTAATCGCTATTGTGTCTCGTTTAATTCAAGATTGTGGAAAGATATTTATATCATATACCAGTGATTTAAATAAACGATTGTAAAGATTTTTCAGGTACATGTACTTAAACACACAAACAGCGATCTAACAAATAAAACATTTAAGAACATTGTCACGGGGGGTTATGCACAGCTATCTCATCACCAACTTCTGAGACTTTTTAATAATTTTCATACTGTAACAACTACTTGTCAAACAAATGAAACGTGATTAGGTTGATTGGAAGAAGATAAAAAAAGTGCATTGAATTAAATTCGTGAAAGCGAAATATACTTGGAAGGAAAGAGAAAGGAGACAAATGATAAAGACAAGCTGATAGGTATGAATTATTGAATTTAATCGTCGGTAATAAAGCCAGTTAAAAGTTACTTCTGATTATAATAATAGAATTTGAATTCGCTGTAATCGAGAAGTGTCGCAAACAGTGTGAGTCAGTAGGTAAACTAAGCCAAGTGTTTAATTATAAGCCAGAATTTAGGTAAGTTAAAGAGGAATTCGAGAGAGCGACCTTACATACTCTTTGAGCAGATAGTTAAATAAACAACGTTGCCTTGTTTTGTGACGTCTCCTCCATTGGATTTGTGACCATATCTGCTTGATCAGACCTTAAGATATCTGCGAATTTTATAATGAAAAGCAGAGGCTCCAACATAAATAGAAAGAAAACTCCTCTCTTTATAGAAAAGTGACATATCGCGGTATCACTCTAGTCATAGTACTAAACTAAGCTGTGATACAACTTTCTGTAAACCTGTTATTGAAAAAAATTACGTTGTGATACAAAAATGTTATTGAAAAAAATTACTATAAGTAGTTATGGATCAAAAAGAATAAAATTTATTCATTTAAATTTAATCATCTAATATCTTTTTAAGGAGACTTAGAACTTTTCAATTTCATTTTTTTTTTGGGTATTTGTTCATATTTCTCAAAATGAAGATTTTTTTTTAAATTCCAAAATGCTCCTTTTGAATAAAGTTTTTTCTAAAACCCCCAATTAACAATATTTCAAAATTATGTTATATGTTGTATTATAAAAAAACATATAAATCCGTAAGTTATCTAGGTAATTTATTTGAAATCTGTGTTATTTATATAAATTATAATAATTACAAGTTGAATAAAATATAATAATATTGTTTGCCCCCCCCCCGTTTCTTCTGTATAAATTGAACGCCAGATGACAGCTCTGTTTTATTTTTCGTATATATTGCAACGTATATTACTAAAGATATGTACAGTCCATCTGCTTGTGTGTTGTGTGTGCTTTCTTTGTGCCGTACTGTGCATAAATAAATGTTATTTTCAGAGTTTGAGCACATGATTGGGCAATAATAGTTACTACTGGCCATGAGCAAGTGACCATGACCACTCATTTGCAGCGGCTGTGTGACAACGTTATTATTATTATGTTTCTGAGAATTTATTACACATTTTTATACAAATTTGATAACAAAATACTTAAGATGTATTTTGATATATTTTTAAGTCGATCTCGCCGTTTTATTTGAAATGAAATTAATGAATATCTCCGTCAGAACTTCTTGCCTTGATTTACAGAATGCCTTTCGGTTGCCTATTTCTGCTCGAAACAAGGTCCATTTAAGACAGCTAACACACCTCGTAATTTCGGACCACCGTCAAATGGTGAGATCGACACCTGAATTGGCAATCTACGTACCACATCCGTGAGCACTTTGACGTACGTTCTGTGAGCACTTAGAGTCTCAACAGACTTATCGTTCGGCAGAGTCTCAACAGACTTATCGTTTTTTCTTTCATTTTTCTGTTTACTCGAAAAATTAAAATGATTCAAAATGAATAATAGTTAGCACAAAGTAAGTGTATTCCTTCCTGGGATTAGTTACTATCAAGTAAAAAAAATGGATTCTTCAAATTCCTAAAGCATTTTTATTTTCCCACGCAAAACATTCTCAAGTACAAAAACATTGCTAATGTTAATAATAGAAGGAACAACAACAAAACACCCAGCTGATTCTGGCATAAAAATCAAGTATTATATTAAATATTAAAGTAAGAGAAAACGATAAATTATTAAAGTAAACAAAAATTGTCTGTTCGGATAGTGAAATAAAAGCAGACGATAAAATATTCAATTGAATATATCTTAGCCATGTAAATATACTTTTGTAAAGTGAATGTAATTATTATAATCTGATTGTATCATAATGTCCGTCTTCCGAGCTTAACATCATATTTCCTTCATTTTAAGTTCCATATATATGTTGGCGCTGTTTTCTCAAAACAACATCATGTTAACACATATTTAAGAAACTAGTTTGATGTTTATGTCACGTTTTCTTCCGTTAATTTATTGAAAATTTTAAATTGTTTTTGTTTAACATCGAACTGGTTTTTGTAAGTTATAAAATGTATGCGAAAAAAATTATGTATATATTTCTTTATTATTAGATATGATACATTTATTGAAGTTTATATCAGGTTACTTGGAAATTTCTTTAGCATGAAGTGTATTCTATCTTATCTCAGTTGGGAGATAACATTTGACTTTGAAATTCACACACACACACACACACAAATCAAACTTTACTTAGTTTTGAAACTTCTTTTACTTAAACTTCCTTCTAAAGATAACAATGAATAGGAATGTATCTAATTTTATTATATTATTGATAGAAGTAATATTTAAATCACGTGCATTGTTTATTTACTAAAAATAATACCCATTAACGGGTGCCAAAATAATTACATTTGTTTTTAAAATTAAGTTTAATTTTTACATTCGAAAAAAATCCATTTTTTGATTATTTTCCATTCATTTCAAGGATAATTCCACGATTATTTTAAGCATACTTTTTATAACACTACATGATGAAATGAGAAAATAATTTGCAAGACATTTTATGACATGCTTTCCCACTAGTAGGCGTTAACTTAAGATATTAAATAATTTCAAAATGATATCTTTTACATTTATATTCTGTTATCTATATTATTATGACCTCTGCAAGGTTTAATATAACTTGTTTTTGGCTTGACCTTATGTCATGACATACAGATGTAATCCACAAATAAAGATCTCTTTCTTGAAAATAATTTTGAATCAGTTGGGTAGAAACATTAGTTCTTATACAGATCACAATACATACCGAATAGTATAAAAGAATGTACAATGCTAAAAACTTTTCTCTGGAACACTGGGAATTTTTGCTCGTCAATCAAACTGTATAAATACACTAAAACACAATTGAATTACAGATGATTATCAAGTATCGTATAGCACAGTCGTTCACCTTGATTACGAGGGCAATATGTCTGGTCATGGAACAAACAAGACTTAGAAATTCTTGGGCAACCGTAAGAACTCTCGACCTTTATATAATCTTCTACAGTGCATGAATATTTTATGCAATTGGGTCAGAGGTTCGAGCATCAGATACAATGGTATCAGATATGCGCTTGTTGGAATTGTGGTCAGGTGACCTAGATAGCCATGGAAGTAATGAGAAGTCTGCAGAGTGGTCGTAGCAACATTTGGATTTATTTCGGGAGCGATAGCACAGTGCATTGTATTGTTGAAGGACGAGGACTCTACGGGAAATTGAAGGTACACAAACAGAAATACATGTTCATCTAGCGCCGTATATTACATCGCGGTAACATTGATCTATAAGTAATGATGTGACAGTTACAACGGGTATCGTTTCGATTCATTAAAATAGTCTCATAACCATAGCACCACCCATACCAGCTTCAAGAGTAACCTTCAAGAAGAAACCCCATGAGCCATAGGTTCATGGGGTCTGTCCGTCTTTCGTACCCTGCTATAGCCATGCACTAAAGTAAATCTAAACTCATTAATTCAGGTTATATGTTCACATGTCCATGCGACACTCCCCCGTCAAAATCATTTTTTGGCACACTGTCGTGTGAGATCAGCAGAGGTATTCTTGCGAGGCGGTAGCTTCAGTACCTTATAGCGAGGACATGATTCTGTAAAACGTGAATTTTTGAACACATTTTTGTGCACAATTTTTAAATTTCTGAGTGAACTCTGGAACGCTGGTCCTCTATCTGATGTTGCAATGGGAAACAGCCAACGATAACTCAGTTCATCCACACCCTATTGTTTACGCCAGTTAGTCTTCTCTAAGATTGCTTTGCCGGAAATGACGTTCTCACTGCGCACCCGTGAAACAGAGTCTTTTCAAATTCCCCGGTACATGTACCACTTCCGAGAAGGGGAAAACCATTCACTGGTCACAAACATTCTAATCACGATCACATGCATTTAGAGCTTTTGTCTTACAAGTACTGCATCCGAGTATTACCGTTCAGGTTGCTGCACTCCATATAATGCGAGATAAATGATTCTGTCATTTAGTTTTCCTTTACGTAGCCAACGGAAACACCACGTTTTCGGTACACTAATTCTCTTTAATTGAATTTATATATATATATATGCTTTCAGCATTACTCACAGGACAAAGTTCCACAATAAATCGCCGCAAAAGCTTTCAAAATAATGATCAGTATCTAGCTATGCATGTGAACCAGTGGGAGTTACCAGAAAAGTATATACACATCCTCACCAAATGCTACAGATACGAGGAAAAGTTCATCTAGGCAATATAACAATTATACTGAATTGTTAGTTTAAGAATAATTCTTATCATCTTTCTTAGAACAAAATTCATAGTGTCATCAGTAGTCTATTTATTGTTTTAATATCACTTTGATTCAATTAATGAAAAAATTGCCTTAAGGATTAAAAGCAACTCAATTTGTAGTAAGTATAAATTTGTAATATATGGCAAGTATAAGCTATGATTCAATTGATATAGAAGATTTGTGTGTTGATTATTGATGGGAAAAAGTGCTCCATAGAACTCAAAACATTTACAACAAGTATAGCAAAATACGAAATGTTTTCGATAAATTCTTAAACTCTTCATCCTTTCTGCCATCGACATCTTTGATTTCTCGTCTGCATGACAAGAGCTCATTATGCTCAAGCAGTACCCTCTGGGCAAATGGCAAGGGAATTACGTAACATCTATATTAAAAACAATAGTATATTTTAAGCGTCTGTTTCACATTCATCGGCATTTGCTAAAGCAACATATTTAAGAAGATTGTATGTTTTTCAAAACGTGAGTGAGCAAAAAAATACATGGTACTTCCTTGTTTATCAGAAATGAAGTTATGCTTGACTTTATGCTTCAGAAATAGGATCAATGAATTGAAATATATCAAACACGTCAGTAAATAATTCGTTTAAAAGTTTTCTTGATACCCCAATGGAATTTAAGATAATTTTCTAAGAGCTCTATTGTATTCAGACACAGCCCTTTTATGGTAGAGGAAACATCCAAAATCAATCTTTCATTTATTTCCCAAAAGACAAAGGATTGCGAGTCTCCTAACAACTAATTATACATATATATAGGAATGAAAGGACTGATTAAATTATCCCACGTCATTTTAACTTTTGTTCGGGTTTTAAAATGGAATTTAAGTTAGTCATAATTGAAATTTATTTTAAAGTTGCAATCAAGTATTTTATACTAAATGTTATCGACAGAGAGAGCCACATACATTTTAAGACTTGAGATTTAATTATTTTTAGCGTAATAATATTACATTATTAGATGTAATTCTGTTTTACAAAAAACGAGCTCATTTATTTCATACCTCATAACTAGGCATCTGTTAAATTTTTAGTAATATTATTACTATAATTTAATTTTTACTCAAACCTGGACATCTACAAATTTTTAGATTGCTGTAACAAATATTTATTCATAGTTTTTATTTATTACTGAAAATACCATAAATAAATTTGTAAAAATGAATAATTTATGTAATTTTATTTCTGTGAAGAACATATTCGTTTTATGTATATCTGATGTTGATTTCACATGAGCATAAAATTCTTAACGGATTTCTTAACATTAATTTCGATAATTGATATTGTTTTAAGAATTGTGACTTGCCAGTGACGTACCTTGGGGGAATGCAAAGGAATATATACAGCCCCTCCTGCCTAGACGTTTTCTTGAAATTTAAATATTTCTGGATATTTTTTGTCATAATATTCTTGGAATTCTAAATTTTAAACATGAGAACCTTTTTTTCTTCATGCTTAAATTTTTTTCATCCCGAAAAGAAAAAAGTGTTTCTCAACTCAGCCAATTCCCCAAAAAATTATAGAAAAGCATTTGCTGTTTCTAAAAAAAAGTGCCTCTGGTTCAGTGTTTGTAGATGAAGAGGGGAAGGGGTGCATCCCTAAGAAAATGCACCCTTCAAAAATGCAAGTTTTAGTCTCTCATGGTATCTTAATTATAATTTCCTTAAATCATTTTTACTTTTTAAATTTTTATAGCTTGATAAATTTGAATCAATAACCAAACAATTTTAAGTTGGAGATTTAAGATTGATATATCGCGTATTATTTACTTTTCACCAAATTCTTAACTAAAAAGCTACTTCTGTTATGGCAGTGACGATATGCACCACCAATATCTATTTTCTGTGACTTGCAACAAAGTTTTGTCACTGTGACTTGCAACAAAGTTTTGTCACAGTGATTTACAAAAACGTTTTGTCGCTTGTCCACAACGTATTCATAAAATAATTATCATTTCTACTAGTGCATCAATATCTTTTTTTAAATAGTCATATGTGTTGCTCTCTTTCTGAAAGCGGTACATTTCGGTATCCGGAACCTATACTTTAGGAGAATGGATCTTATAACCTAAGACCGCGACGTATTGTAGCATGAATTTTACAACACGCTAAGAATCAAGATATATATTTGCAAAAAAAAGCGATGTATTAGCAAAAAGGAAAAAAATAAATACATATTTATTGTTTTTATATTAAAAGAAACTGAGGCAAAGGCGTGAGGCTAATTACTCATATTATTGACTCATCCACAACTGTTGGGTGTACATGATACAGAAACAGAATTATATCAGTGAACATTTTGATATATCTGATTTAATTTCTTTATAAAGGCATTATTGCTATTTAATGGGCTTTTTCTAATCACTTCAAATCAGATTTGTAAGGAATAAACAAACCTGAAAATAAAAATGACTAGGATCTATAATGAAATCATTATTTGCAAATTTCTTTGCATTAATTTATTATTACTTTTTAGGAAAAATAGTAAAATAAATATTTTTACAAATACGTGATGTTAGTTATTAACAAGATTTGTATATATTAGAGCTATTTCGTAATATAAATTTTCTTCCAGATACCGGAAACGATGTTTCTCTGTCTTGAAGAATATGGGAGTACCTGGACCGGAACCAAATATCATATTTGGAAACATGTTCGAATTTATTACAAAAGTAAGTGCTAATTTTTGTCATTTTTGATAATTCTAACTTTTGATAAAATACAACAGGTAGAGATTTCTATCAAAAATAAATATAAGTACTCATGCTTAAATATTTATTAAAAATCTATGAATCTAAAATGCATGCACTGTAAATTAAAATCAGAACATTTTCTTTGAAATTCTTTAATTTGAAAATAAAACATTCGAATGAAGCTTATTTATAGGAATTAAATGTATTGTTTTAATTACATTTATTTTTGTTATTTGTTTAAACTGTAATAAAAGTATAGAAAACTTTCATATAAACAACATATATCAAAAATATAGTTTTTGCTTTCAATAATGTTCATTTGAATTCACCTTATTATATAATCTAAAAATAATTTTTACAATGTTGTTGGATAGTTTTCAAAAATACAAAAGAGTTTCAGGAATAATTGTACCAACTTTGTTTTACATCCTTTAGCGTTTATATTCGTCATCTACTCCGAAGACACACACACACACAAATATCAACATTATACGTGGCTTTTAGATAATTCTGGCTTTGTTATAAAAATGGATTATCCTTGATTAAAATAGGATTCCATCTTTCTATGATTATGTATAATAATTTAATGTGATATATTTCAGACTCCTATACAGAGTATTGATGAGTGGATTAAGAAATACGGAAAAATAGTGGGGTAAGTACATTTTGATTTCGTTTCATTCATATATTACTACATTTTGCCTCCTACATATTATGTATATATATATATATATATATATATATATATATATATATGATTGATGTATTTTTTCTATTAGATAAATAAAATTCAAACAGAATAAACAGTTTAATATTGTATAGTTGTATTATAAATGTTGAAAGAATAAAAATATAATACTATCAACAAAATAAAATTTATGTAAAATGAAAGTTGAATATTATTTAAGTAAACTAAAGTTTCAAGTAATAAAAGACATAAACTACAAAAAAATAATTATGATGAAATGACAAAAACTTGTCATAGAAAGACAACAAAATAGGTTTAAGAATTTATATATCCTTTACAAGTACTTAAACGGAAGCTTTTAAACTTACTTGTATGAAAACCTATTTTATTTCGGTTTTATTTTTGTAGTCTCATGACTAATAAGAAATAACTCATTTTCCGTAATTTTACCCTTTATTCAAGAAACTCTGCATTGATATCATCGCTTATCAGTAATTAAAACTTTGTTATCACATTGCAAATATTCACAACGCAACAATCACAACAACTTTATTTGCTTACAAAATCAATGATATTTTATAAGGAATTTAAGTATACATCATTTTATTTCTTTTTCTTCATTGCGTGATATAATTAATTAATATTGCTCGCATTAATATAAATATTTAATGGAACCTAAAATTACATGTTCCTTTTTTAAAAAAGAGCATTTTGTCTCAGCTTTAAATGAATATATTTACCTTTCTACTTATTTATCGTCTAGATATTATTTGGGTACGAAGCCAGTTGTTCTGGTAGCTGATGTCGATCTGCTGAAAAAAATTCAAGTTTCAGATTTTCATAAATTTATAAACAGAGCTGTAAGTAAACTTTAGCTGAATTTTTTAAAAAAATATCCTTGTTTATTTAAATAAAAGTGAAAGTACAATGTCGAAACACTGAAGTGTAATACAAAGTGTTTTTTTCACAAACCTTTATTACTACATCTATATTAATACAAGAAGAGCTGTAGACATAAACTCATACAAATTGAAAATATGTCTTTTGGCACTCTTCAATTCCACTGTTTCCATACAGTAAAAATTCCAATTCTTTAAATTTTTTTTGTTTTTCTATTTTATAGATTATAGGGTGCTAGCTTCAGGTGCGTAAAAGATTAAGCCCCACGTGTCACGTGCACACACAGACACACATTTTAACACACATTAATTTGTTTCCCATTGGATTTCCAAAATGGTGATTAAGATAACATTTATGATCAGCAGTTAGATAATGGAAATGAAACTTCATATATTGCATTATAAACATCTGTTACATGTCTTAAACTTTTGAAACAAGCATTTTTAAACATAATTCATATATATATAGGATAGTCACACACAATTAGTTACGACTTTAAATAAACAAACAATCTCATTCGATTCAAAATGTTTCAACCAAATATATAAGTTTTCGGACAACATTAAAAGAAATGTAAAAAGATAAAAACCATCTTTTAGAGATTTTATATTTAGGAGGTCAACATAACCTTTCGTAAAGAGCGTCTGGTAAAAAGTTGAAAAGGGTTAAATTTTGAAACCGACTACTCTATATGTACATGTTCTGAAGTAAATAATAATATTTAGATGAATAATTATGGCATATCACTTCAAATGGGCAAAAATAATACAAAAGGAATCAGTAAATATTTCATCAACAAAAGCAGTCTTAGTATTTAAAATTATGTATTCTAAATTATATATAACCAAAAGGATTGATATTAAGGCTGACTATTTCCATAAAATGATGTACTTAGTAACTTCTAGGAGATTAATTTTATTATAACCGTTATAAGAATGATCTAAATTATAAAAGTCGACATAACTATTCAATTTAATATTTTATTTGCGATTTACATATAGCAAGTATTAAGGAAAGCATTTATACTAACACATTTTTGTTTCTAAAATATGTAAATAATTACTATTATTTAACAGAATTTGGTCCGTGGCGACCCAGAAAAGAAGAATGGCAAAGTAAAAAGAGTAGAAGGTCAAAGTCAGAGCCTGGTGGCTCTCAGAGATAAAAGATGGAAAGAAATCCGCTCAATCATTACTCCTTCTTTTACTGCATCGAAGATGAAGCAGGTAAAATTTAAATATATATTATATATAAATATATATATTCATTGGATTAATCGAATCAATGCAAGCTGTTTTTTACTACTTTCTACTGATTTATCTCAGTTTTCATAAAGAGTGATTCAAGTATCTTTAGCTATTGTTTTATTTTTTGAAAAGAAATGTATTATGTTTCAATTTGGGTAAAATTCTAGGTGTTAGAGAAGGGCCTTTCTTTTTATCACTATTACATAATTATCTTAGCGTCTTTCCTTCATTTTACAATACTTTTTCAGTTTATTAATTTTTGTTTCTTAGAATGTATAAAAGTCGAATTAAAGGCGATATGTAGTTTAGCAATTAAAAAATAACTGAGATTACGATACAATTTTCTTAAACAGGTAAAACGATTTATATAGACAAGTAAAACTTGTTATATTTTGATTCCAAAATGAAAGCAACTAAAAGTCATGAAAATGTAGGCATAATATTGATTATCAAGCTATCTAAAAATATTGCATAATGACTTAGGAATAGCAATGTACATAAAACGTTTAAAAATAAAAATTACATAGAATGTTATTTCAAATTATTGTATACTGATAAAATTGAGACAAATAAAAGTTATTTTTGTATAACTTTTATATTCATCCATGAAAATTAATGTTTAAAATTATGTAAAGAACCAAAGAGTTTGAATTTTTTAAAAAATAACTAGCCTAAGCGTAATAATGTACACAAAATGATGATAAATTTAGATTGGAATTATACGAGCATGGAATGACAAAAATGTTTGGATAAATATGTATTTCTTTTTTATACGTATCGCGTAAATAAGTTATTATATATATATATATTTATCTATAAGGTCATCTAAAAGTTAGACATGAATCTACTGAAAGAACACATACCATTCGAACGATCATGAAACATCTAAACTCTACAGTCATTATCAGTGTTGGTGGGTGAAAGCTAAAATATTATTTTTTTTCTTATTTTTTAAGATGGCTCCTATTATGAACAGTGCTATCGATTCATTAGTAGAAAATGTCGAAAAGAAGAGTACATCGGGAGATTCCTTTGACATCTATCCCCTGTTCCAAGGACTTACAATGGATGTGATCGGAAGAACTGCTTTTGGCATTCAAACTGACGCTCAGAACAATCCTGACGATCCCTTGCTACGATCCAGTAAAATTCTTTTGTCAAGAGACATTCGAAACCCAATAAATCTTTTGGCAAGTAAGTTTGAGTTCAGTTTCCACTGAAAGACTCATTGTATAGAGGGGCTGATGCACGTTAAATCTGTCGAAGCCTCAAGTCCACCCATGTCGTAGGGTCGTAATTTGGAGAAGACGCCGCCAACGCAGGTGTCATTTTCGTCGCTTGACTGAGGTTAGAAATATGGTGATCTATTGCCAGTAACCCAAATATTTCTTCTAAGTGCAACATTAATAAACAATAAATCAAACATAAACGTACGTGTTATTATGTAACTATGCATTTTATTTTTATTATGCAATTATACATTTAAAATTGAAAGTGATTTATTCAATTTAGATAAAATTCTTACCATGGAGAGTTTACATTAAGTATTTTTAGTTTCCAAATCACTTCATATAATTTGTATTATTACAGAATGAATATATCTCTATCCCTTATCTGAGCTATTTCGTTAAACTAATTGAAATATTTTGAATGAAAATGCATTAAGGTTCTCTGATTGATTCGTTTAAGAAGAAAAAAACCTGAAATTTTTAACTTACTTCCCTCCGACCACCTTAGTAAAATTCTTACAACCCGATTCCCTTAAATTTATCTTTCATAGCAAACATTATTTCAGAAGTCACATGTAACAGAGATCACAGGTTACTTAGAGTTTAAATTTTGTGAATCAATTATATTTATTATTTCTGTTGCAACACGGCTGACCGAAGAATAGAAGTAGTTTTATTGCACGGATACATGATACTTCTTTAATTAAACCGGTTCAAATCAGTCTAGTGAATAAGTGCAAAAACGTGTTTTCACTTAATTTACCGAAATACCAGTAAGAACATTTTAGGATTACCTATGATAATTAGAGGCTAAATTTCCAGATAAGTTGGCTTACCCGTATTGCAAACCTTAATTGGAACCTATTTCCAGAGTACACGGGATTGGAATTTAAAGATTTATAACTTTCATATAGATAAAATGTGCATAAGCTCTTCTATATGATGAGTCTATTCAAACATAATCCAAGAGACTCGATCACACGGTTCAAACATAATTTTCTTTTACTTAAAATTTTTACGACATATTATTTATTACTTTAATTAAAATTTCATATATTTAAGAAACTACTGTAAAATTTATTATATATTTAACATAAATTTAATCCCGACGAAGAATGTCTGGCATCACAATCCCACTGAGAATATGATTGGCACAAACAGCAGCCAAAAAAACCGACTAATACATATATTTTGTAATTAATGTCAGAGTTACGAATGTAATTAACGTTCGTAATTATGAATGTGCTCAGATGATAAATGTTAACTGGAAAAATTCATAACATCACTTGTATAATACAATCAAAATTTGTTGGTGATTAAAAAATTAAACTTAAATTCTCATATCATTTCATGGCAAGAAATCAGTTACATGAAAGAAAATGACAATCATAGACAGAAAATAATATTTAAGTAAATTAGTTAATATTTTAAAATCGTAATTTTGTTCCTTTTGAGAAATTAGCAGTGATAGTAACATCATCCAGCTACAATAAAAAATTGCGGAAGTTAGTAAGAATATCCTATCTTTTTTCGCTTCCGGAAAGTGAAATGCTTTTTCTATTACTACACATTTTACAATTAATTACTTTCTTATATATATATATATATATATATATATATATATATATATATATATATATAACTAAAATATTTAACAATTTTTCAAAACATTTCATGGTTATTTATTTTTTTTAATTAACTAATATAAGACATACTTATTTAAAACAAGAAATATATTTTGCAAAGAATTCAAGGACAATAAACATTTGTATTTTTTTGCAGTTAGTTTTCGCTCCTTGACCACATTTTGGAACAAGTTAAATCAATTCAACCTAATGATGAAGAATAAAGGCACAAACCCATTCACAGAACTTATCGAATCAGTGAAGACAGTCATTGCAATGCGAAGGGACAAAAAAGAGGTATGTAAAATTACTCAAACGCGACATTTTAACAATCTGTGTCGAAAAATCAGTTTCAATTATTTGATTCTGATACAGTAACGGAATGCACTAAGTTTTATCTTTATAGAAGAATGAAGTTTTTTTAAAATGGTTTTCTTTTTCAGAATGATTTTATTCGCGTTTTAATGTATCTTTTAAATTAATATTACAATAAAAATAAGAGAAGTATGGAGGCAATTTATCATATTTTATGAACATTAATACAATTTTCCTTTCAAATGGTTGAATATTATTATTTATTTATTCATAAATATTTTCATTATTTCTACACATTTATATATTTCGTTAAATAACCTTGTCTTTCATGTTCGTTGACCTCGTAATGAATTGTCTTCGTTGTGATTAAGAGACATAGTTGTGGAATAGTAATCAGTCAAATTCCTTGACCACTTTCTTCACACTTTAAATGAACAGTACCAAAAAGAATAAATTCAAATGTGGAAAGATTAACTGATTTTGTCCTTAACTAATATTAATAATGAAGAATTCTTATCTGGTCAACTCTAAACATTCCATATAACTGGATTTGTTTCAAGTAAACATCTAGTAACGAGATCCTAGTCTGTATAGGTATAATATGTACCTCGCAGTTACTCGAACTAATATAGTGTTCCCATGTATCTCTCCATTCATCTATCCCTTCCTCTAACCTTTCACTACACTTCTTCTGATATTATAAGGCTAAATTACATATAGTATAGTTCTATCACACAAGGCCGGATTCTAATGTGAAACATCATAGTTAGAGACTATCAGTATCGTATTCAAAGATTAGTTAAATGGGTATGAGAACACGTTAAATTTTTTTAAAAATAATATATATATATATATATATATATATATATATATATATATATATATATGAATCGCATTATAGAAAAGTACAATGAGCGACAGGCAACGTAATTCTTAACCGGAATCGAACGATGATGAAAACCTCCGGAAAGGTGCTCTGATTTCAATGAATTCATTCCATGTCCCTCCGTGATGGAGTTTTAGAACCATATGAATATCTTTTAATCTGGGCTCGTTATGCTATGTCGATGATTCTTAATGTTTTCTTCTTTGAGAAACTTTTAACAATTATACTACATACAACACTTACGGTTGGCAAATCTTGATTTGATGCAATACCGAGGGATTCTCGCCCCTTCCCAAAGGCGTCAGTATGGGTGTACCAGGAAGCAAAATCCTCTTCTAGTGACGTAGCACATTGTCGCTCAGGTAGTTTTTATGAACTGAATTGTGTGTATTAAGGTCCTTGACTAGCGTCCGGAACGTATGGTCGGGTCTTATCGAATTGAATGGATCAAAATCATGTACCATTTAGCCTGCACATGTGTCAACTGGAATTGAAGTAATATATTTACAGAAATTACAGTCCATTCAATTTTTAAAATTTATTACATCTGAGATATCCTACCAAATCACTTACATTACGACGTAGTCTTTACCCTTTTGTGAGTTGGAAGCATTAATATTCGCTCTCGTACTTAGCGCAGCATTATGATGGAATGGTCACTTTAATTGACACTTGTTTTCCCCATTGTTGCTTTTGAAAATGTGGTCCTCTTCCGGTAAGGCGTAATTAGCTCGCCCACTTTTGAAACATAGTGTTTTAAATAAGTATATGTTGCACCTTAAAGTAATATTTCCAAATTAAATCCCGTATAAATTTTACAATGTCAATAGAACTGAATTGATTCAGTTTGGTTTCATTAACGTCGCACTAGAAGCGTCTCGAAGGCTATTGGCAACAGACTTTGGAATTTTGAGCCTCAATCAAGGGACGGGGATGTCGCCTGAGTTGACACCCACTTCTCCAAACTTCCACACTACTTCAAAGGAGGACTTGAGACATCGATCAGATTTCACGATACTTGTAATGACATCTATATGCAGTCACACTTAGTTAATTTTGCAAGTTGTTGGAGTTTTTAATTCAATCATATCATATTGTCATATCAAATGAAATCATATTGTCAGCGCAAGTAAGAGAATTGTTTCACTATTTGGGTACAATTCGCTTACAAACATTTTGATCAGAACCTTTCTTGCAAGCTGTACTCGTTTACTGTGTATTACGATGTGCAATTCGAATGCGAGCTAAGTTGTCCATGACAATCAAAGCGTCAAATTTTAAAGTAAAAAAAAATTCAAAGTGTTGCTTTTATTGAAGAATAAATTATCATCACTTATTTATACGAATCAATTTATTTATTAATCACTTTAAAATTTTCACACATTTAATACGATACATCGTTTTTGTGATCTTTGCAAAGTTCTGCAGCATTATGACAAATAAATGATGTGAATCCACTCTCTCTCACCATTATATCTACTAAATATCCCAAGAAGTTGCGTTCATTTGTTTTAATATTAATCATCGTTGAAACTCTTACCTCTCCAAAATAGGATTTAGAAAACAATAACATGTTTCGTGATTCTTTTGTTGAATTTTGTTGTATTTTTACAACCTTTTTCTGTATTTCACTTGGTGTTTGTGTGTGAGTCTGAAATTTTGTGAATCGTTCTTACTCGCCTAACAATGAAATATTTAAACATTTGCGACAAGTTTTAACTAATATTTCAATAATTTTTTAATAGCGTAGTTTGTGTAGTAACGTGGCGCCATCTATGGAAGATATATTGAATTACGCAGAGAGAGTGATCTAAAGACGAGAGAGATATTAGGTTTTTTACGAAGTTTTAACTAATATTTCAATAATTTTTTTAAATAAACATTGCCACTATTTAAAAACATTGGTTATCTCGAATTATTTCATATTTAAAACTCCCGTTTACAAGCCATTTTGAATTCATGAACGTAATGTAATTTGTACATAATTTTTAATTTCCTCCTTTAATCTTGACTATTTTATCTATCAGAATAATTCTAAAGGGATCCTTATCCTGATAAGTGAGTGAGTGAGTGAATATAAATTTTATTGGCGCAAGAGCCAGATATGGCTATGCTGCGCCAAACAAGATTAAACTGTGGTCTAGATGTGAAGTTGAAAAAAAAGATAAGTGGTTGACAAGAAGGAGGATCGAAAATAGAGAAGGATCTCTAGGGTATCCCGGGGACGCGTCACCCATGTTTACCAAAGGCAGTAAACCTCATGGGAAAAAAAAGATCACCCGGGGGCCTCGGGGTCATGATGCCCGTACTTACCTGAAGAAGGCAAGTCCCTGAGGTCCCCTGATATAATTCCCAGGGGCAGGGTGCCCGGCTATACCCCCAGACTCTGGGTACCCATTTGAGTCGCCTCTTACGACATGCATGAGCTACAGTGGGACTATTCTGTCATTCCCGGTCACCACACGGGTCTTATCCTAATAAACATTGTGACGTAACTTGATTGGTTTTTCTATATCACTTGGTCTAGCGTATGACGTCATTTTTCACAATTAAATGTGTTGTAAGTTTAAGATATCAGAAATATAACTAAATAATTGTCATACGAGTTTGCTGTTTACAGTCCTAGGGAAAAATTACATTTTATTTTACTGTTTCACTTTGAAGTAATTTTCAATGCCATTTTCCATTTTTGTGCAACGCTATTGTATGCCTTCACGAAGCACTAATGTTCCGCTGACACCGGATTAAATACCACGGCTCTACATGACGCTTGTGTTTGTGTGTGCAGATTCATTACTGTAGTCTTTAAAGAAAGTCTTAGCGAATAAACTATGGCTGAAGAAAATTAATTTTCAATAAACATTATAGACAGAGGAAGGAAATGCCAGGATATCCTCACCAGCGAAATTCTTGGGATTGGCGATCTAAAAGTTTTCCTATGCATCGATTACACAAATTTTTACTTTCGTTACAAATTTAGGGAAAAAATAGTTATAGCAATACAGGGAAATAAAGAAAATTTACTAAATAATGGTTCTAAATAAAAATAATGTTAACTCACTATTCTTCTATTAATAGAATTTGTAGTAAAGTGAAATGACACCTAAATTCAGAACAGAAAGATCTACTATTAAAAGTAAATTTAATTTGTATTCAGAACAAGTGGTGATAGTCAGATAGGTATAAACAATTCCTTCATAAGCCGTATTGCCAGAAAAGATCGCCAAAAGGGGATAACACAGCAGTTGTGTTAAATGAAAAAGAAAATCCTTAGTTTTCCATAGTAAGCTGAAAAGTCTATTTTCACTCAGTTCTTAAGACCTTTATCTTTTGCAATATGTTGAAAATAGCAAGTAAATTTGAAGGAAATAAACAATTCTGAATTTTTGATAATTAGTAGTTATAATATGCATCCTCCTGATATTTTTTTAAAATTTTTTTTGACATTTGTCATTTCTAAAAATGCAGAGTGTCGATTCAATATGCTTCGATACATTTTTGGCTCATAGATATTTGCGAGAAATTTTTTATTTGACGAAAAATCTATTTTACTTTAATACCTTAAAAATACAATATATATTATGAAAAACAAGAATTAAAATATTCTTTTTTGGATGCAACATTGATTTTTAAAAATTGGATTGGTGGGCCTTAAGATGCTAAGAAAAGGAAACTTCATGATGTAAATTATGATTGCTCTTACATTTTGAAACAAAAGGGTGAATAATTTACCGAAAGAGGGACGTGAATGAATGAAAATCATACATATTCCGGTGAATGTTATTCCTTTTTCATGAAATGTTGTGTATATTTTTAAATAAATGTTTGTAAGTTTCTCCATCCAAATTGTTATCTACTTTTTAAATTCCTACTATTAGCTCACAAACCCTCTATATATATCTTGTTCAAATTTTCAAACGTTAATAAAATAATTTTTATTCATTCACTCTAGTTCAAATACATGTTTTAAAATTTGTAGTGGATGACACTTGATGTTAATACAGTTTTTTCAAATATTAATTCAGTTAATTAAATTTAATTGGTGAAAATTCAGTTTAGCCCATCCACTTGGCGCGATTTTTTTTTGTGTGGCTGAACCTTAATGTTATGGAATTGGCCGATCGTAATAGTGGCGGTTTTTTTTTAAATAATTAGTATCATTGAGTGACAGTTTCAAATTCAAGGAATCATTATGCATAAAAACACACCTCACACACAATGCGATGAAACAGAAGTATACAGTTAATTCTTGACTTTATTTTAGAATATAATCACATTTTTTTATCAGAATTTTAGAGTGGAGTCAGGTCTTAATTAAAGAACAGGAATTTAAATTAAAACATTATTAATTGATAACTTACATCATTCGATAAAGTGGGGAGAGTGGCAGGTCACCTCACTTGTGTAGAACAGCAGAGCAACTGACTTCTTTTGCCTAAATAACCCTGCGTTATCGCCAACACAAGGCAGCTCCGCAGTTCATAGGTGCATCCCTAGGTAGGTTTGCCACATTTAGCGCGTAGTGCCTAAAGTGTAAAATCTTCCCAAAAATGATCCTTTCTTTTTTTGTTGCCTTGTAACACTTAAGTCCGTGAAGCGGACCAGGGTAGCCACATTTAGCAAAACACCACCAAAATATTTCTGACACCAAGGGTGGTTGGGCTAAACTGCATTCCAACCATTTAATTTACCGGATGAATTAAGAAACAAGCCAATGCTTCAACTATGTCATTTGCCTTGCAATGGCAAATTCGGTAGAGCGTCGGCGTAGAATCTTCATGCCTTCGGACCGAATCTCGTAGAGCATAAGATTTTTTTATTTGATTTTCAAATATTTAATTTTTGTTTTACATGGGAGGAAAAAAAATTCTCTTATATAAGATATTTAGCAGAACATAAATTTAGGAATAAATACCTTCAGTGAGGAAGCGTGTAGATCGTTGGAAAAAAATTTCATATGTATATATATATATATTTATATTAATTGTAATTATTTAATAAAAAGTAACTCAAATAAAATTATTCTTTGTTGATTTAAGTTGGAATTGATTTAAATTTTTTTTTCTATGTTACTTGTTGTCTCTGAAAACAGAGCAGACGACAGGACCTTCTCCAGTTAATGATAGATGCTGAGATTGATGACTTAAAGAATGTTACATCCGAAGATCTTACGGCTACCGGAGGCACTGATAACAGCGAAAAACAATCTAAAAGTAGTTTATATTTCTTTTTTCATAAATACATATATTTTTTTTTGCACTGCGTTTTGAATTTAACTTCAAAAGTTTGCTTTCATTTTAAAGAAATAAAAAACTTGTAAAATTTCAAACGCTTATTATTTTTTGTTGGATATGGTTTTTAAATATTTCTATTTAATAAGAAAATAAACCTTTACGCTATCAAATCTTCAGTTCTAAAAATTTTGTTTTTTCTTCTTCTGTTTTGCGATGTCATTGATAATTGTTCATTGATTCAGAACTTAGGGGTTAATAATAAATTGTATGTATTTTTATTTTAAGATTATATCTCTTTCAGTTACTTTTTATTGTTTTTCTAGGCTCATCATCCAATAAATTGATTCGTAGAATGACAGATGCTGATATATTGGATAACTCCGTTCTTTTCTTCATAGCAGCGTATGTACAACAACTTACAATTTCATATAATATTTACGAAGTTTATGTTTAAAAATAGTGCATTGCGCTTAAGAATTAACAAAAAGCAAATAACACTTTAGTTAATTTTCTGTAGTAATCTTAACTATTACTAACTATGGAAAGCTAAAATTATTCACTTGTAAAGTAATTTGCTTATTTTCAGACTTATTGTAAAATATTTTGTAAAGATAATCACAAAGTAAAACGAAATACAAATTATTATATATCATTAAGAATTTTAGAGGAAACCTCAATAAAATAATTACATTAATAAGGAATTATTCTCCTTGAAACGATGCTACGGTAAATAACAGTACATATACATTTTTAAATACATTCTTATAATATTAAATTCTATTTGTAAGAGCACTGCGTTAGAAACTTTAGCTTATGCAAATTTTTTACAGTAAAATTTTGCAATATTTAGCTTTTAGCGGCTTACAAGCGTGGAAAAACTAAGTAAAAGTTTCGATTCAATAGATTACATTCAAATGGAACTAAAGACATTTTTGTACTTTAATTCTATCCAGGATTCAGATTTCACTTGTAAAATGTTGTATGATTTTTGATTAAGAGTTAGTAGTTCATGTGTCAAATCACTTGACCGTGATTTAATAAGGTAAAGTAACTTACAGTATTATGGTCATTTATTGAACTAATTGAACAATTACTTCTTTCAATTTTTTTTCTTCTAAAAAAAATTATAATATAGAACAACATTCAGAAGTAGACATCGGGTTTCCTTTTAATCATGACAGTTATTTCTTCCATTATTTTACATATGTTTACATAATTTAAATGTAACATTTAATATTACAAAGATTTAAAATATTTCTTTTTATATTTATTAGAATATTTTGAACATTAATTTTATTAATAATTTGATACAGATATCTTAATGATTGGTAAATTAATTCAGGTGTCACTTATGAAATATAATCTACACTCAGAACACTTTTTCCGTTAAAATATTTTTTTATTGCATCCTATTTTTTTGATTACACAAATTACTTATGGAAAGTATCAAATTTCAATGTACTTTTCGTTAGATTATCAGAATATTTTTCAAATGAAATCTGTAATTTTTTTTCCTTGTATACTAAATTTTTCATAATATTTTACTATAGGAAAAAATTAAAAATATTTCAATGTATATATATATATATATATATATATATATATATATATATATATATATACATAAGTACATACATTAGCTTGCTATACTACGATTTTAGAAAAGACAATGAAGCAAAATATATTTAATACAAAATAACTAATGTATTTAAACTATTGTTTTAAAGGCATAAATTTAGAAAATAATATTATATTTGATGTTAAATATTTCTCTTTAAGTATTGTATTGCATTAGAGAAAATCTGCTCCTTTTTTTATTATAAATTAATATTTAAAATTTAATTTTATTGTGTTATATTGCACATTTCAATGGAAGAAAATATCTGTAAGATATTTCTACAAATGAAAGGAATAAGTAATGCTCCAGCACTGTAAAACAATGGAGTTTATGTGCACCAGACACGTAAAGACCCTGAATATGCTCTTTTTTCTGTTATAGATATGAAACCACAAGTACGGCGTTAGCTTTTACTACTCATTTTCTCATCCACTATCCTGAAGCACAAGACAAAATACGAGCAGAAGTTCAGAATCTCTTAGAAACAGAGGTAAGTTATAAATAATGTAAAATAGGTCTGAACTTTTTCCTTACAGATAAAGTACAACTAGATTTATATCTAAAACACACTAAAAATTATATCATCTGGGGCTATTTTTTTAAGGTACGATCCTTAAATCCTAAGATCTAAATGAAAACATCCTTTAAATTTCGATGAAACAGTGAGCAGATGTATTGCACAGTTTCTATAATCTGCTCGTCGATTGCGCCAGGTCTCAGTTGTCATTTCTGAGTTCGCAGCTCTCTCGTAAACATATCTGGAACAACACAGTCTCCCGCCAGATGTGGTGCGGGCTGTCGTTCGATTTTTTAATCCTAAAGGATAAAGTACAGCTGAAATCCCTCGACAAATGAAGAATATACTGAAAAACTTTCAAGAGTGACAATGCACGGCCTCACCCTGCAGCTGCAATACACAACCTGCAACAGCGCTTTCAATGGGAGTGTTTGATCACTCACCATAGAGCTTAGACAAGTAGTTACTTCTGATTTCCATCCCTTTGCTCGCATGAAACGCTGGGTAGGAACGCTAAAGTTTGTCTCACAAAACGAGCTTTAGATGAGTGTTCAGAATCGTCTGAATGCACAGGCCTTCTGTGGAGAGGATATTGAAAACTTGGTACCACGCTACGACAAATGCCTCAGTCGGAAGGACGAATATGTAGAGAAGTAGCTTGAAGGTATATCTAAATATTCCAAATAAAATAGTTTGGACTTTCACTGAGGTTTTGATTTGGCGAACGAGTGGACCTTGAAAAAAATAACAGCCCTCATCTTTCTTAATTGAACTCTCTATTTTAATATTTTTAATTGTTCGGTTTTAAACACAACGAACATGCAAACATCTTTGTACCTACAGGATGTTTTAAGCGGCTACGACAGTTGGGAGGACTTTCATTAATTGATTATTAACATCGTAATCTGCATTTGGTTATTAACATCGTAATCTGATGCTGTACGAGGACTCTTGGCGACGGTGTTCATTACCTTCAAAATCGGTCAAGTAATGAGGACAACTTAGAGCTAGCTCTCTTTCTAAACTTCCATACTAATCCAATGCTCTGACTTGGAGACTCGACAGATTTTTAGTACATCAGCCCCTCTACAAGGCAGAGTTAAATATTCGAGCCTTAGTGGCATCTGAAATAAAATTATACTTATACATAAAAATAAATAACTCATAGATTATCTATTCCTTATTATTTACTAGCTGTTTTTTGGTGACAGAAATAAAACTGCTTTTCGGTCTTTTCACCGTTTATTTCAACGATAAACTTAACAAAAACAATTACAATTCTGCATCTTATTTTCATTAAAATAAATTTGAATTGCACAAGACAAATTCTGAGAAACATATCTGCTGCAGACTTAGAGCAGTCGAAAAAACACTAAAAAAGGGGCTCCTGGAAAGCTAGCGTCTATCTAGCCTATGATCCGTCTAGAATCTCATCTGAACAAAAATAAAATTAACTTCTTTATATATCGGTACACCACTTAGGTCTGACGTATGAGGGGCAGCTAGATCCACCGACGAAACCCAAGTGACTACCAACCACGTAGACCATGGATTCTCAACAGCATCAGGACATTAACCCACGACTCGACGAAAACAATGCCACTCACGAGTATTCAAAATTAGTCACTAGGCTACCCCAGTTACTAGTCTAGAGGACAGGGTATGGAATTCATATAATTTGTTGTCGAATTCATTCACGTTTCAGTCAAGTTGCGATTCGGAAATACATCCATAAGTATAGAGAGGTCGATGCACGTTAAATCTGTAGGGGCTCAAATTCCTCACATTAATATGATGTAGAAGTTAGGACGCATTTGATTAATTGAAAGATTTTATGTGATACAAAGCAATACATATTTTTATCTTACAGATTAGATATTTAATTAAATTCTTTGGTTAGTATTTAACAATCATAAAAATCAGAGATACTGCTTGTGTTTTTTTTTTATTTCAGTATGTACGATTATATAAAAATTATGATTATGTTAGTAATTATTTAATATTAGAATAAATTCTCCTCTCTTAAGCAAAAATTCAAAAAGAATAAAATAAATGAACTTTAAAAAAAGTTATTTATTGCCGTTTATATATATTGTAATAAAACGGCTGTATTAGCCGAGAAATATCAAGGTCACGAGTTCTTAGTTGAGGTTGTTACAGGCGTATTGAATGTTCGAGTTCTGATTCCATTAAAAATTTTCATATAAAAGAGCTAATGCTCGTGAAATCTGTCTAGGCTCTAAATCCTCGCATTTAGTTAATGAGGGAGTTTTGAGAGGAGAATATCAATTTAGATGTCAGCCTCGTCATTTTACTATGGAAGAAATTTAAGAGATATGTTGCCAATAACCTCTCGTTGCTTATAAGAGCGACGTTTGGAATTGATCCATATGTTATCGGTTTTATAGTATCACATTACATTAACACTACATATATATTTACGTTTTTAAATTTATTTAATTTAATAATTTATCGTTTGTTTCAATTTTAATGAATGAACATAATGTTATTATTATTTTATCGTTTGTATTAATTTAAGTATTAAATTTAATAATTTGATTTTATCTCTTAAATCTTCTTGTAGAGCAGCAATAACATAATAAATTTTGAATTAATGTAATCAAGTGTGATTACAAAGCCTTTCAATTTCAGTTATAGATGTAATAAAGGCAGTTATTTATGATTTTTTTCGTTTTGTATCGTTTAGATGAATAATGTTCTAAATTTCAGTCTTGTTTGATTTTAAAATGTTAATATCATTGCGAAACGATGTCGTTTTTCGTGACAGAATTTTTCTTGAGAAAAACATATTTCTGAACAGAGTTTCTTTTAGTTCTATAGCAAAAGGCACTTTATTAAATACAACTACTCTTTTTAAAACGTATTTGCTAGGCAAAATGTGGTAAAAATAAAATTAATTTTATAATGCTAATAAAGGATTTATTCCAGATCATTTGTTTATAGGAGATTGTTTGCTAATTATTTGATGATTTTTCTGTGATTTAAGGTTGCATATAAAATCTAGAGTATATGACAGTTTATATAAAAATGCTTTTAAAAATTAGTTTATATTATGTAGTTTTATGTTTCAAACAAAATCAAAACCGCTTTGAATATATCTGAAATAAAAGAAAAAAAGATGTTTGCTAATTTTTCTTTCCTTTTTTTCTTCAGGGAGAACTTGACTATTATTCTGTGAATAAACTACAATACCTTGATCAAGTCTTGCATGAATCTCTTAGGATGTATCCACCTGTTTATTTGTAAGAATGCATTCAAAATTATTTTAACTGATATATATGGCAGCAACTATGCACATGTCATAATTTCTTCTTAAATTAGTAATTAAAAGGAGTTTGAATTTAAATTTTACAATTTACTTAAAGTTATTCCTGAGTTCGTATAAAAATACCAAACATACACCGTATCTACGGTAACCGAGCAGTCATGGTCAGTAGCTCGTCGTCGACGTTGTTTTCGTCCTTATGTAGTCTCGAGTTCTAAAACCATTAAAAATTTGTCGAGTAGAGGGAGTGATACCGGTTAAATCTGTCTCGAAACCAAGTCCTCCAGTTGGCATGGTGTGGAAGATTTGAGAGGGGGTTGTTTGATCAGAGATCGTCCTCATCGCTTGACGGAGGCTCAAAATTACTAGATTCGTTGCCGATATCCATTGAGTTGTTTCTAAATGTGATGTTAATAAACAATCAATAAATCAATCAGCTACTCTCCTACTAGGCCTTCTGAAAACAAAATCGTTTCTTTGATTTGCAAATAAAATTCGCAATTTGATTAGTAAAATAACAGTACGCTTTGGGATAATAATCTTTTTTGCTCTATATCCCATAAAACCAATCGAACAACAAGTATGTATCATCTTGAAGCAGAGAGAATAATTTGAGAAAAACACGAGGTTAAATGTAACTAAACAACATTTTTGAAACTAGAAATCGCTTAAAGTAGTGATACAGCTATAATGATGGTGGATGTAAAATGTTTGTCAAGTATACCGATTAAATAAAACTTTTAGATACGAGTTAAGCTTCCAATCACGATGGGGAACTGACGGGCTATCATGTACAGATCTCCACTTGTGGCAAAATCCATGATTAAGTATATTACTGTATATTTCCGAATATAAGATGATCCGTATTATAGCTCATCTACTATGACCATCACGTTTTCCTGTGGTAAATAATATCTTAACCAAAATACAGTCCCATCATTGGACCAATGTTCTAAAGCTCACCGTTATCAATCTGTTTTCTATAAGGCATTAATTGAATGAGATTAAGCACTTTTTTGCAATTTTGGGTTTGCGACTTTTGTAAGTTCAATAAGTCTTCGTTAATCCACACATCCATTAAACTGGACGTCACATTACCCAGCCATCCATTAAGAAATCATAATTAATAAAATATAGTAACGCACTGAGTTGGGAGTTCAAAATCGCAAACTACGCTGTTTTGTGATATGGTTAGTGACTGTGATGTACTAAATTTACTCTTCATTTTATGGAGTTGATGCTATATTTTTGTGCGGATGACGTCACGATTTCTTGTTAAAATCAGATATTAGTAAAAGACCTTGTCTATCCTAATTTAACAAAGGAGGGGATCATTGAAAGTGTTATTGATTGACAACTCGAAGCCAAAACTTAGTGAAATTAGGGACTACTTGAATTTTGTGATAAAATACGTTGAACACAACATTAACCCCTTGCCATTGTCGCCCGAATCCAGTTCGGGCAACTACTACGTGCAGTATTTGTGATGCCCGAACTGACTTCGGGCAAGAGAAAAATTAATGTTTCTATTTTGAGAAGCCCGAGCTGAGTTCGTTTCTACTTTAGGATACTTAATTCATTATTTTCTTAATAGATGACATTAGTGGTCCTAGTTTTTCACCTATTACGACTTCGGTCGAGGGAGGGAAAATGTGGGTGTTGTCAGATAAACAAATACACACTTGTATTGATATACAATGGCAGCGTTTCGCTTTCTCGTTTAGTTTCGGTTGCTTTTCAGTGAGTATTTTTGCAAATAATTGTCTTTTCTCACAATGTCCGATTCAGACACCGATGTGGAGTACAGTTTAGGTATTTTTAATTAATTAGGTATTAATTTTAATTAATTTATTAATTGATTTTTAATTAATAGGTCAATTTAAAATTTTATTTTTGTAATAAAAAACCATTTTCTAACTTTTATAATAATACAAAGAACAAAATTAAACATTCAAAAACATTTTCCATTTTTGGTCCATTTTTCTGAAATATGTCATAGTTTAGGGGTTAATGAAACAATATATGGATATTACATTTTGAGCGACTTCACAGATTGCTAGACATTGAGATTCTCTGCGCGAATCAGACGAACCGTGAAACCCATAGTCCATCCAATATCATGATATTATGATCGTTTGAGGTAACTGAGTCAATTAATTGTTGAAGAAATTAAAGCTCATAAGGAAAGCAACAAAACTATTCTTCAAACTATTGAGTTTTTCAGGTGTGACCTGTGAAGACAAGATTGTGCCGTAACAGTTCAGACACGTCTGTACGACACATGTCTAAGCAGTATTTTCAAATCAAGTTCATATTATATCATTAATGTATTAGTTTGAATTCTTTCTTAAGAAAATATTTACTTCGCTAAGTCTTATTTCAAATTCTATGTACGCTTTCCTGTGTATAATGTTAAACTATGTACATTGGTTCATTTTATATAATACTTTGTTTAATCCAGTCATTCATTTATCTGAGCGTTATAGAGCCCTTATAGGTCCCAATTGATTTTGATCTTTTGTATATTGTTATACGCGTATCGTATTAGCAAATAGTTATAAGGATCTATAAAGTTCATAAAAACTTCTAATTTCTCATTAATTTCTAGGATTTAAACTTAAACTGTGAATGATTTTATTTTGAACCTCATATCGCCTTAGAAAATGCGTAGTTATATTGCATTTTTTGGTTGAAATAGTCTTATAAATTTGATTTATTTACAGATTTATAAGTCGAGAATGCGCAGAAGACATGGATATTGGAAACATTAAATTAAAAAAAGGAACTGCGATTCAAGTACCTGCATATCACATGCATAGAGATCAGGAGCTCTGGGGTCCAGATGCCAATGAATTCAGACCTGAAAGGTATAGTGCATTGATTTTTAAATTTGCTTTGGTCTCACACAGCTTAAAAAACGAATAAAATTCTACTGCGTATAAATTCTAATCAAGACACGTATAAATTCTAATCAAGGGAAAAAATGGGGATAACAGATAATTACCGTTTACTATATACGGGAATGAGAATCTTTATTACTCCATGTCCCACGGAATCATACAATTCAATTATGGTTTATAAATATAAGGAAAAAAAGTTATTATTTTTGACAATAATAATGCTTTTAATAAATCGAAATATCCAAATGAAAGAGTTGTATGAGCCCGTTTTATCTCTTGCTCTATCAATCGCATTATACTTATTTGTGCATTTGAATAGTTAAGCAATTAACAAAAAATTACAGAAATATTTTATACATAAATAAAATTCAATTATATACCACCTTTCTCTATATTGTATTAAATCCCCATACACTTTATGATTATTAGTTTATTATTTCCACTAGAAGGTTCGAAGGTGTGTAAATTTACGGAGTACCTCTCCCCAGAGTGGGAGATATCTCCACATCAGAGCTATTAAATATGAGAAAATTAAGAGAGTTCCATAAGATTTGCAAAAAGGTAGGAAGAGAAACTATGGTCAACATTATATGTCCGCCAATCGGATATATGGACGAAGTCGGTTCCCCTCGGCCGCCGCGAGGCGGTCGAGCGAGAGGTCCGGAAAGGCAACCTCTTTCCCCGCAGTACCGGTCTCGAATGAACGAGGCCGGGGGAGGTGGGAAAAGTGTGGAGAGAAAGGAGCGTTCTGATTGGTCGAACGCTCGAGGAGAGAGAGAGAGAGAGAGAGGGAAGAATCCGCCAGCTAGCTGACTTTTTTCCGAGGGAAAAAAAAGGAGAGAAAAGGAAAGTCCTTCGATACCGTTCGAACATAAATTAAATTTAGAAAAATATGTTAGTTGACAAAATTGAGGGTCGGAAGGTTTGGATGTCAATGTGTGACCTAATTCGCGCTGAATGAAGTCAATAAAAGCAATTTGGAAGAGGAAGGAGAGATATTTTAATGATTTAGCGGATTGTTTTCCGTCCAGGAATTAGAATTTTGAATATCTGGGTTTTAAAGAGATGCATGTCTAGCAGCAATTAGAGAAAGGCTGATAGACTGGTTTGATTAAGATAGGTTTAATTTGGAATAATTAATTTAAGAATTAAATTAAAATTTTTTTAAAAATTAAATTTAAAATTTTTTTAAAAATTAAATTAAAAGTTTTAGAAGTGGGTACTCAGGGAACACCACTAGTTTGTTGTACGGGGTTTGTGATCCAAATGAGGTATTGAGGTTGCAACGTGTGAGCTCTTTTGATGGTAGGGAAATTATCGAACGTTTGTTCGAGTAGAGCTCTGGGGCGTTTGACGGCTGCCTTACGCCTAGGACTGATTTTGTAGTTTGTTGCGTCCTCAATAGTGCATTGGGGTGGCTTGGTAGTTTTTGAAAGAAGTTTTTAGATTGCCTTTTAATGAAAGTCATAATTGGTTCTATTTTAAGATCCCTATAGATGACTTCATTTCGAACAAACCAGGGAGCGTTTACAATTTTCCTAATATAGGAGTTGGTTGCAATGTGCAATTTCTTAAGGTGAATCATGGCTCCAGCTCCCCAGATTTGGGATGCGTACGTCATGACCTTATTTCCACTAGATATATTCATAGTTCTGAAAAAAAAATAAACATTTGAATATTTTTATTAAAACATTTGAATATTTTGATTAATTTGCTTTTATTTCCAACAACACTATTTGAAAGGATCTAAATATTATTGAATATCGATATTATTTCCAGATTTTCTCCAGAAAATAAAAGCAAAATACATCCAATGGCTTTCCAAGCTTTCGGAGCGGGACCAAGGAATTGTGTGGGCATGAGATTTGCTTTCATGGAAGCTAAGTTAGCTTTGGCTAAATTGCTGTCCAAATACAAATTCAAGGCTTGTTCTGAAACAGACAAAGTAAGTGTGAGCACATTTTCTATCTTAAGGAATTGATCATAATTTTGAAAGATTGCATTCAAGTCTGCTTTGACTGCTGCTTGATTTTTTAATTTACTCATATCAGCAAGTTACTATTTCCTCATTACGAAAGAGTAACAAAATAGACTCGTATGTGAAATTAAGGTAATTTGTACATTACTTCGAATTTCTTTTCGTCATCATACTTGCATAAATTTCTAACTTTTTAGCAGCACAACAATTTTTAAAATTAATACACATAGAAACAAACGTATGTAACATACTATAAGCTTATTTGCACACAATGATAAACTGCACTGCATTGTGTTGTGATTTGAGACATCGAGTGAGTGAAGACCATTGACCAACACAAGAGCCATATTGTAGACGGAAACACCACTGTGCATTCGGAATAACTAATATTTTAAGCACAAAAAATAAACTACATTCACAACTTGCATTTCTTTTTGTGATTGATGCATTTTTCTATGATGGAAAACACGGAATATCGAATTAGCTATGACCAGTTAATGGAACAGAACTGTGTTTTTTTTCCAATTATATATTGAATTCGTTCACTAAGGATGAGACGGGACTTTTCTCGTCATTGTCGATCAACAGATGTTCATGAACAGGTTTTAATATCTGCTTCTCTCATTATGATCTCTCAATAATTTCGATCACATGCTAGTGTACTGAAAGAAACCCTACAAGGTAGGCAATGAAGAACAACGCTTCACCCACAAATATTCAGAACGAAGCACATACAGCAGATCTTTTACAGATTAATAATACAATCAGGAAACCCATTACTTATACTGATCAGTGACTCAACAGGAACAAAAGCAGCACTTGCACAGGTCAGCAATATAAATATTGATGCAAAACAGCACTTGTAGAGATACTTATATAACTTTGAACAACATTCAACTCACCAGCTTAGTAGTCCGCATTACGGTCAAATCTCCAAAGTAATACTTTGCGTGGATTCCAACAGTTTCCGGTTGTTTCGAAAAAGTCCCTGCCAGATTCAGGCCATTTCTAGGTGGATTCATTTGGCCGCGCTATCGACAGGTAGCCGAAAAATCCGCTAAGCTAATTTTGATCAAATCGCTCGGTGATTCCCCACAAGTCTCACATCACTCCGTATTTATTTCTGTTTCGGTCAGGTGTGACATTACATAGAAAATTTCCAATGATGCATAACTTTTCCCCTAATGAAGATTTCGATAAGACATTTCGAGAACTCTCCAACATGTTCGAAAATCAACATTTTGCCTCTAAAGTCGCTAAAATGGTCGCCAGGGTCGGTGGGATTAATGCTTCAGCTTTTCTTGGAATTCGTCGAAATCTATGTAAATGTCCCTTTCTTGTCTTGTAAATGTACTTTTCTCTTTAAAGTTTCTGTCTGTAGTCTAAGTACACACACTATACCATATTCTTTAAGCATGTTGTTAACAGTAGAACAAAAATCTCTACATAGTTTTATAAGAAAAGTATGATGTCCACAATATATATAAAACCATACCTATTTTATTTAAACTCCAGGATGAAAAACTCTTTTTAAATATTTTATTATTTATCACAAATTATTTCAAGTTACAAGTTTTAGGAGCAATACTTGAAAAATAAAATTGATGGATACATTGAAATTCAACCATTTTTTTGGTTTTGATTATATGCATAAATAGAGTTAATTCACATATGAGATTGAGTTATAATACAAATAAATACACAGTGAGAAACGGCATTTATTAATATGTATTAACAATAAACATTTTTCTTAATAAAAAAATGTAGTTAAAATATACATTGCATAATTATAATGTTATTTATAGTTTTCATTTGTTCCTTTAGGAAAAAATTTCTCTAAAAATATCATTTGCTGGTTTGAATCCGAAGAACGGGGTTTGGACAAGAGCT
>BMAW01054040.1:58886-84623 GCA_019974015.1 Nephila pilipes
TATCATTTGCTGGTTTGAATCCGAAGAACGGGGTTTGGACAAGAGCTATACCAGTGTGAAACAAAATGAAAAAAGAAACATTTTTTCTATTAATTTGAATTCGCCCATGTTGTTGATATATGTGATATTATTTATGTAGTATATGAACGAAATTATATTTCATCATATACTATCAAAACTAATTTGTGTAAATATATTTTTTTTTTTATGTTTTCTGTATTTTATTCAACAAAAATATATTTCTAAAATGTATATAAATAAAATATTATTTAAATAATCATTTCGAATTTCATTTTTTGGAATATTCAAAAATATGCTATAAATAAATGTATTGATCTGAAATTAAACACTGTAGCTCGTGAGGATGGGATGAATTCTTCGATCATGTCATGAAATTAGTTCACCTCAGGGTTACATACATTTATTTTCTGTTTACTAGGCATATTCATACAGTTCATGTTTTCACAGTTTAAATATGTGTATTTTATAAATGCAGAAACAACATTGGGGAAAGATTCCCGCGCGATGGTCACACCAGCTTCCCCCGCCGCCTCGACTCCACTACTCGTTTCCCACCAGGGGGAAACGGTACAGGTACATTGTTCTGGGGGCGCCATCTAGCAGTTATTACCAAAAACAAAAATAAAAATAGCCGTTGGTTACAACACATCGGCATAAAATATAAACTATATGGTATTAGGCTGAAAGAGAGCGATTCACATTATAATACATTATAACAATGAAATTTCGTTTGTTTCAGGTAGATTTACATTCCTAAGATGTATTTTGTTTATATTTTATCATCTGCTTTTATTTTAATATCTGAATAGAATATTGTAGTTTACATACATAATTAATAGTTTGCTCTAGTTTTAATATTTAATTTAATAATTGATTTTTATGGCAGACTTGTTTGTATTTATTCTTTTCGTTGCTAACATTGTCGAAATGTTTGTACTTGTGTTGCTTGTGAAAATAAAGTGCATCAGGAATCTGACGAAGTAATTTCTTTTATCAATAACAAATAATTCTATGGAGCCTGGGGTTTGGCAGTACGCTTTTTAACCTAAATAATATTCATTTTAAATAATTCTACTTAATAGAAAAAGAAGAAAAAAAGAAAAAAAAAAAAAAAAAAAACGTTCGCACATGTTAAAGTGAAATTATAAAATTCAATTTCCTTTATTTTTTTATTTGTGGTGTGATCTTGGACCTATTTCTTTGGCGTTCACCTAAAAACACCTTTACTTTCTACTTCTGTAAGCATACCCTTCTTTGGAGCTCAGTACTTCAAAAGGTGTTTGAGACAGTCTTTGCCAAATGTTAGAGAAACAAGCATCGTCACCACTTGTATCACTCTTTTTGAGAGGAACGAAGTTACAATATGTTTTGGTTAAATTAAAAATTGTAAATAATACTTGAAAATTTATAAAATTATAAAAATTATGGATGTTAACATGTTTAATGTTACAGTTTTCTGTTATTCGAGTTTCCAATTCACTGAAAGTCTATAGTAGTGGCTTAAAAAACTCTTTATCAAATACTTTATAATGGTTTATATATTATATTAGTGAATATATAAAATTATAATCTACACAGACAAACGGAATTTATAATTTATATGTAATGAATTTATTATTTATTTTTATAATTTATATTACTATAGTAGTGGCTTAAAAAACTCTTTATCAAATACTTTATAATGGTTTATATATTATATTAGTGAATATATAAAATTATAATCTACATAGACAAACCGGAATTTATAATTTATATTACGATCCATTTGAATAATTTTACAACAACCGTATTATACAGAAAGAAAATGGTTTTTTTTTGTATGTAATATCACATCTTTTAATACATAGTATAATTTATGAGAGTTATGTCTTGAAGATCGTAATAAATAAATGCATTCATGAATAATTTAATTAAAAAATATCTTAAGTTTATGAGTATTGTTTATTACACGACTTTAAAAAATTCCTTTTTCTTATTGTTTTTTACATGGTTTTTAAACAGTATATAAATTCGCATTTTAACTTAGATAAAAAGTGTTTAATCGGATAAAGGCAATTTCCAAATTTAAAACAAGTGAGTAATTTCGCCACGCTTAAAAATTTAATTTTTAACTATAGATTTGGACAATGAAATCAAAATAAGCTTTGTTAGATTTTTTTTATTACATTATTTGAGGAGTATTCCAAATTCACATTTTTTTGGAATCATCAGTTCTATTATTCAAAGTTTCTTAATCGTCTTTAACGTACACTATAATTGTTTAAATACTTGGCCCGTGAAATAATTTTCCTTAAGGAATTTTATTCCTTACGTTGCAACATTTCTTTAAAGGTTATAACTTATCTCTGTATGTATGTATGTATGTATGTATGTATATATATATATATATATATATATATATATATATATATATATATAATTTGAATTTTTACCACAAATAAAGCTGGAAACTATTTCAATACTTAAAATGAAAACGACATGGAAAATCCCAACTGAACGAATGAGAAAGAAGACTTATATCAAATGATAAAATAGACAGATAAAAATTGTAACAAGTATAGGGATTGTAAATATATTACTTTCAAATTTCATTACAAAAAGAAAGTTATATAAATTTAAAAGAAAGTTGATTAAATGAAAAAGAATTTCACAAATTCCAGAAAAATCAAAGAAATATGATCATTGAAAAAAGTGCAAAAGCAAAAATTTGCAGTAGAACAAAAAAAAAAAAAAAAAAAAAAAATATTTAAAGCTGTGATAGGCTTTAAACTGTTAGGCTGAATTCCTGAATTATTGGCCAAACTATCCTCATCAAGAAAATATACTACCATAAAATGGTTATAAATCGTAAAGTGCATTTGAAAAGAAATAAAAGGGAAAATTAAAACAAAAAAGTTAATTTTCACAATTGACTATGTCCTTGATGTTTTTTTTAACTCGTAAAATATTTAATTTCATTAAGAACGTATTATTATTGAATAAACATATGATTAACTAGAATTTAAAGAAAAAGAAAAATTACTTCAATTTTAATAAATATGACGAAACTACTGCTAGTGAGTACAAATGTAAATAGATCTCTAGTGCATTAAAACAAATTTAACTAAAAGAGAAAAATATACATTATATCATAAAATTCATTTCATTATTTCACATTATTTAGGGAAATAAATCAGAGTTGGTACAGAATTGACTAAAATAAGAATTTTTCGTTGCATACGCAATAGCCGAATGGTCGCAGATACTGAGAATTTTCTAGCGATGTTTCTATTGAACCATACATTTGCATTTCTCTTTTTGTCGATTTGTGAGTTCGAGCCCAAATGCCACTTTGAACCCATCGCTTAGTGAGAACGATACAAGTTAATTCTGGTCGAAGTCTCAAGTCCTCGCATTGGCGCGGTGTGGAATTTCGGAGAATGAGATGCCAGTTCAAGTGCCGTCATTGTTACTTGACCTGAGCTCAAAACTACGATGTTTGTTGCACATAGCCCTCGGGTTACTTCTCATTGCGACGTTAATAAACAATTACCATTCATCTCATTCCACTAATGATCCTAAATTTATATTGACTGATACATGTTAATCATGCCGGGTCTCATATTCTCACATTGGCGGGATATGAAAGTTAAGAGAGTGTGGTGTTAGCTCAAATATCCACATTGACCACAGCTCAAAATCACAAAATGTCTTGACTATGGTAAGTAGATTCTTACACCGGACGTAATCGATGATTGGAAATGTCCGATTTAAAAACAGTAAATTTTGAAGGAATTTTTGAATAATTTAACTTGTGAAATGATTTTGAAATAGAATATCTAAAAATGAATGATAACACATTTTAGCGAGTGTGTTTGCTTTTATAATCATAATACAAAAATTTTGTTGCATTATTTTTGTTTTTATAATAGTTTTTTTTTTACCGTTTTCTTCCCTTATATTCCATATTCAGTTGATGGCAACATCGGAAATTAAAGAATGCCATAAATAATAAACCTATATTCAGGCTATTTAATAAATAGATTGTGATTATATATTTTTCCGATAGAGTTGCATTTGGGTAAAATGGGTATCAGATTCCAGTTTCAAAATGTTAATTAGCTTTAACTCCTCATATATATTTTAGAATAAATTATTCAGGTTTTAGTAGTTAACTGGAATGATAAACATTTTTCTAAGCAAGATAAACTGCTTTCAAATAAAAACCATTTACGAGGAAAAAAATGTAACCCCGTTTAATTTTTCAGTGTAAAAATTGAAATGACTAGCTATTACGAAACAGTGTGCAAAACAATTCTGTAAACAAAACTGTTCAGATGCATTTAGCGATTATTTAATTTTAATGAAATGTTTTTGTACTAATTCTTCCATTATATTTTTCCTTGTAATTTGATTTTTGTTTATATATATGTTAGAATTACACAAAGACAACAGATTATAGATACAGAAAGAAAACACGGAAAAGTACTTCAATTCAAGTAAAAACTCTGAATGAGTAACGTTTCTCAGAAATATTTTCCTTTTGCATAATGGAGAAATCTCCTATGCCGGATGTTTATAAAAGATTAACCCAAATTTCAAGAGATAAAAGTACGAAACTGATGACGTTATTGCCATTTAAATAGAATTAAATTAAAAACAGCTCTTCAAAGTCTAGGAAAACAAACTGTATCCAGCTGTGCGATGCCATGGATTAGTCGTCGAGTTGATGACGACCATATTCATCATCAATGTCCTCCCAAAAGACATGACATAACTCCTTGTAATTATTTTTCTTTTGGAGATAACTGAAAACTGGAACTCCTACAGCCATTCAAAGTGTCCACTATATACGCTGAAAATAGGGTGGGATAAGTTCTATTATTGATTGAACACAGTTGGTACTTTTGGTAGAGGTCACATGGAATATTTATAATTGTATGAATTTTAAAGTGTTACTTTCAGTTTATATGATGATGAACGATATGGATTTCATCAGAAGTCTCAGAAACGAAGTTTTCCTCGAGCACATAGTTATCTTGTAATCTATAAGTCTCTTGGAATGATGTAATTTATGAAAACTGTGGAAAATGAAACTTGAAAATGATGTATGGTTATTTATTCTTGAAAGTTGAAGAGAGAAGCTGAATGCTCTGTAGATGGATGAAAGGCTGTGTTGTGATTGGCGGAGGAAAGTGACTCTTTGGCTGCCCATCGGGTGTGAAGTATGAATTTTTGGAAATGCAAGAATTTTCTTCGACAGTACATATACAAAAATTGGAACGATACAGAGAAGATTAGCATGGCACCTACGCAAGGATAACACGCAAAATCGTGAAGCGTTCCACGTTTTTTTATGATCCGGATTCTGTAAACTCGATGACCCAAATCCAAAATAGGAATTAACTTATGGAAGACCATTATATTCATCGAAATGCTACGATTTTGCAAAGTAAACAACTTATGAATATTCAAAACGTACTTTAAAAAAAAGAATGCTCTATTTTTTATTTTAATTTCTAATCACCCAGCTATTTTATTCGAACTAACTCTGATAACAATAGTAACCAACTTACCAGAACCCCTGATAGCAACACTATTCAATCCAAAACCTCCGATGATGGCTTTGTGACCAAGACGAGTCGCAAACGAACGAAAAGTAAAGATTCCGACAAATCAAATTCGGATTTCAATTTCGCTGATGCCACTCCTAATTCGACTAGCAAGAGTAAGAGAAAATTTAAAAAAAAAAAAAAAAAAAAACTGAATGCGTGAAAAAACCGGAATCTGAAATTAATGTACCAGTTTCAAATGAATTTGATACCCTCGAAATTGATATAATCGAAGAACCAACTCCAACAAATCCAAAAATTCTCCTCTATAGTCTTAAACTAAGTTAAAAATCCAAATAAAACTCTCAGAAAAGTCAATATTCTGATCAACAAAAAAATTATAGGTGAAAACAGCTTAAACTATTCCTACTACTATTAAACTATTAAAAAATAAAGAAAAAGTTTTGATACTGCCGGTTACTTCAATCTACGGCTTCCCGAAACCGAGCAAATCAACATTAAAGTTGTAATTTGCAACATTATATACATTAGGATCAATTAATATGCAGAATTTATTTTATTCTTGTATCTATGTGTCATTTTAGTAATAATTAAAAACTTTATAACCCTCGTATATAACGGTATAATTGATTAATTATTTTATTAATGGTACTTAAGGGGACTTAGTACCTTTGCACTTTCAAAAATTCGATTTTTCAAATTTGATTTTAAAAAATAGTACTAAATCTTAGGAGCATTTTAAAACAAACCGTGTCAAAATCTGACAATTATTACACCCTGTGCAACAAAAAATGTAAATGTCTAAAGTGGCTTGTTCTATGTAATGCAATGTAAACAAACCTCTTTTTCTCAGTTTGCTATTTTCACACTTTCCCACAGGATTAAAAAAAATCTTTTGCATGCAGAGCTTTCAAATTTTACATGAGTGTTGTACTTGTAAATCTTCATTCTGTGAACCTCAATTTTGTTAATAGCATAATTAGATTTTATTTTATGACATGATACATGAAAAAAAAATTACTAAATACAAACTTGATAAATTTTTTAATTTTTCAATTTTTTTTAATGTAAGGTAAATTTAAAATTTGAGATTTACAGAATAAGGTCATTATTTAGCTTTAATTTGGTATAAGAATTAGGGTTTTACTATACATCTTTCAAAAGTTATCTTGTGGGTAACGTAAGGTAAGCTAATTTATTTTTCAAATTTTTGTACGCATATTTCATGTTGTATAAGAAAATATATTAATTTAATAGCAAAAATTGACCCAATATTTTAAACTATGTACTTTATTACACAAACTGGCAAAGTTTCATACTGAAAGGCGCAAAAATTGTTGTTTTATGAAGAATCGAAAAAAGAGAGTTTGTCAAAATGTTCTACTTTTGATTTCGTAAGATACTAAGTCCCCTTAAAAGCAACACAAGTGAAAATGGCGGTGGACAGCTTAGTTTTAAAACACGACTACTAAGTCAAGAGGACGACCCTGCAGCTAGCACCCCACTCACCAACCTGCCTCACCATCCAAAGGAGGTAAAATGACATATTTAACGTGCACCAGCCGCTTCATGCGAGGGGGCGTAGTGAAATTAGAACTCGACTACGTATCTCGGCGTTGACAACATCGAACTTAAATCGAGACCATGACCACTATATATAATGGCTATTACAAAATATAAACTGGAATAAATATTTCTTTTAAGTTTGCTCTATTTCTTCACTGGATTTCGGGCAAGAGAACAGAGTTTATTCGAATTTTAAAATAATTTCGAAGATAAACATAATTCTTACACAATACTATATAATAAATAAAAACCATAAACAGTAATTTTATTAATCAAAAATACTTATCTAAACTTTAAATGAATATCTCACAAGGAGATAATAACTTTTGCTTCTCTATATCCCATAAGAGACCATCAAATATATCAATTTTATAATTTCGCAACTCTGAAAATAACGAGTATTTTAAAAGAGGAAATATATGTAAAAATACATTGGCAAACTCTCCGAGCGTTTCTTTTTTAAAGAAAACTCACGAGTGTATTGAATTCCTATGACGCTGAGCAGCGCAAACAAACTGATATATCCACAAATGAGTTAAAGGAACGCAATTTGGGTGTTTTGAAGATCAAAAATGAGATAAAATGATTTTAATTTCTTCCTAAACCTCTTAATTTTACATTTTATGTAACGTTTTCCTCTTAATTTTACATTTTATGACAAACATAATTGAGGATTAGCTACTAAAAAACATGTTGACAACAGTTTTTTTTTTTTAGTTTAGTTTTTATTAACGTCGCACTAGAAGCAACACGAGGGCTATTGGCGACGGACCTCGTAATTTTGAACCACGGTCAAGTGACGAGGACGACACCTGAGCTGGCACCCCCCTCTCTTAACATCCACAACACGCCAACGGGAGGACTTTGGGCCCCGAACAGATTTAACGTGCATCAGCCCCGGCTACACGGCGGGTCTTTGGTGGCCAAGGATCGAACCCGCGACTGAACGAAAACCGCCAGCCGCTATCCACGACCTTGACCACTAGGCTACCGCGGCCCCATGTTGACAACAGACTCCATACTTTTAAAGACATAACAATTACTATTATGAGGTCACGAGACTGACATACGTACTGCAATATCACTTTCTAATATAAGGACATCGAAATACTAAAGATGATGTACAGAGTTATCCAAATTGAATCATTCGATTTCAAAATTTCATATTTTCATAAATAACCGACACAGAATGATAAATAATACATGAATGCAAAGGAAAATCATAGAAGTTGTTTGTTTATTACAAGTGTTCGATATAATTTACTATACTTACACGTATAATGTCAATTCGATATGCAAATTCCTTTCAAACACGTTGTAGTTTTAGTTTAGTTTTTATTAACGTCACACTAGAAGCAACACGAGGGCTATTGGCGACGGACCTCGTAATTTTGAACCACGGTCAAGTGACGAGGACGACACCTGAGCTGGCACCCCCCTCTCCTAACATCCACACCACGCCAACGGGACAAACACGTTGTAAAGTTTTAGCGGTAATTGATTGTATAGTGGCAAAAATTCATTGTTTCATTTCGCATAATTTTGTGCTTAATGTTGGCGAATACGCTTTTATTTTTTTGCGAGTCACCACACGAAGAAATCGAAAGGACCTTTATCAAGTGACATAGGTGGCCAGCTGTGTAGCATCGTAATATAGTCCACTACGACCAACTGAACTGCGAGGTAGCTCCGTGAAAGCTTCTAAAACAACTTTCGTGAAATAGCTTCACAAAGAATACATGTAGGCTACCTGTTGTTCACAATATAAGACTTCCACAGTTTTCCTATTTATTCACGTATTACGTATTATTATGCATATTTTAATTTTGAAAATATAGAATGTTTAAGTGGTAGGAATCATTTTGAATTACCCTTTATTAGTAAATGTATTATTTTTGATTTTTTTAGGAAGGATACTTAAACAAAAATTCATAAAAGGGTATATATGAAAGTGTTCCTGACTCAATTATGAAGCGATTTTATTTTTTCATTAACTTTACTAATTTCTATTGCCCTACAATTCACATATTAAAAGTTGGGTAAATTATACGAGAACACAAAACATAACCTTTTTGTTACTTGAATATCGATTATTGTTCCATGCCAAGTGAGATTCTTTTAAGAATTTTTGTATTATTATTTTGTAAGAAATTTAAATGAATTATTATCTCCACTTTAATTAATCTGTAAAAATTCCATTTAAAATGTTGTACTTCAAAAATACGCCATATACTTTAATATATTTGATATAGTTTGGGTAAAGTCATATCATTATTTTTGACTATAAGTGTCATCAGTTTTCTTAGTTTTCCAATTTTAAATTAAATTTAGCAAACAACTTACAAAAATTACTTTTGCGTCAATAATGAACGATTTCAGTACATACACATTTAAAACTTCGTGTTTAAAAAAGTAAGGAACATTGCTTGATCTCAATATTGAGAAGCAGTGGAAAATTCCAATTTTTCTGCCATCTTGGTATTCAAAAATTTAGCTAAAAACTTAATTAAATAAATTATTTTAATTAAAAAAATAACAAAAAAATATACACGCTTACACATAGAAATACGTCCAAAATATATCCTGTTAATTTCGAAACAAATCAGTTAAACTTCAGTTTCTCCAAATAATGTTAAAAATGTTTTTGTTTCGAAAAGATGAAAAATTCTACTTAAATGACGAAATATACATAAATTAAGTTGAAATATGCACTGTGAAAGAATATCATTACGCAACACTAACTTGCGGTTTGATATAAAAATCACGTTATTTCCAGCATATGCAACCAAGTTTGGAGAAAAAAGAGGAATTTTTAACTCATGAATGTCATCCAAATACATCTAAACAGAAATTAACTTTTGAGAAAACATTTTTCGCTTTTATAAATACTACAGGAAGTTAAAAACCATTTAGTTGTATCCGATTCTGACTTTCATATCCTGGAATATGGCAAGACACCAGCTCTTTATTTTCATTGTTGTAGTATTTCATGTCGTTTCAGCATATCATGTAAGTATATTTTAGTTCCTTCTAAAATAGGCGAACATCTGTATAATCTGATAAAAGAAAACATTCGTAGATTTCCAACATATTCAACAATGTATGAAACTAAATTTTGGAACTAAAACATATACATAAGTAGAAATTTTCATATTTGTAAAGATTTAAAACAGTAAATCTCGTTAAAATTGATCAAATATAATTTCTTAAAAATTTAAATGCTGGAGATTTAAATTTAATGCATACTTTAAGAAACTATTTACAGCAGAAACAATAATATTGAGGTAATGAAACTTGTATTTTTGTATGGAACTACTGATTTTTGCATGTGCCTGAACAAAATAGTTTTAATCTTTGCAAATGATTTACAAATGTATTGTAATCGTAACAACAATACCGTGTCTTTTTTTATACATATGTATGCTGATGATAAGTTTACATAGCATAAATCTCTCTATGATCACTAGAGTTTCTTTTTTAATATAAGAAGCAAATATAGACCAGGAACTTCAAAGTAATATAAAAACTATATTACATGTACTAAAAATTTCAAATATAACATTTTCATTTGATATTTTTCAAGAATAGAAAATTTAGTTTATTTAGTATAAAATACATCGAATTCCGGTACTTCATTTCATTTCCAGTACCTGAGACTGTGGTACTTGTTCTTCGTACGGTGAATATTTAAAATAAATATCAACTTAAACTTTATAAAGGTATTTTAGAATACATTTTTTTACAATCAGAAACAAACAATTGGATAAATATACCGATCTCCAAAATTATATAAACAATGATAAATAATCATAAACAAACACTTATAGATTATGACGTAATATGCGCTAGAATATTTAGTAGAGCGGAGATCTTATGCTCGGGTGTGCGCGAGGGAGGGAGATAAAATTTCGCATTCTTGTTGTGGAATTAAGTATTTGTATATAATCCCGACGCTTTTCGACGTTATTTAAAAAAAAATCAGCAAAATTCGGCTACTTAATTACTGCCACCAAAATTAATTTAGCCTTTCAAAAAAATTGGGCCTTTTAAATAGTGCATTAATAATAACCTTGCGACACATTTCAATCGCAAAGTATTCAAAAGTGTCTCTTGTACATTATTCATTAAGAAACATCCGAAAAAACACAAAAGAATTTTTTTTAGTTAAAAATAATGAGTTTCAAGAAAATAAATTTAAACAATAAAGTTTTTAAGTAAATCGGAATTAGAGAGAAAAAAAAACAAAGAAAAAGTTGACAAAAAATAAGATCGGGATTTGAACTCAGGTCTAATAATTAGAACACCTGTTATTCAACACCCAGTGGAACTAAGAATGTAATGGAAGCACTAAAAAGCTTAGGAAACAAAAACTATGTAGCTGAAGAAATTGTATTTCGAAGGCTTTCAACTTTGGCACTCTTGAGGAATTAGAAAATTATCCCGAACTAATGCTAATCAAATATTTTCATGCCCTAAATTGAATTTTCCTCTAGAGCTTAAACGAGACTTCAACGCAAAATTACAAGTTTCGAGGTTCAATAAACAACAACGTAGACATTTTAATCACAAAATATTTCATAATTAAATTGGTATATTCAATCAATTCAAATCTTTAACTGCCAAAAAAGTATATAACTAACTTAAAATTTTTCATTCTGCAACAGAAAAAGTAAAAAAAAAAGTTGTGTGAGCTACATATATATATATATATATTTAAAAAAACTTCTAAGTTTTTCCGTAATCTTTTTGTAGTGATTGGGATGTATGGTTTATCCTTAACTTGCATTTCAATTGACCGTAATGTTACTCGGAAGAAAAAGAGTTTTAGCCTCGCTTTTATCTACAATCAGAATACAAAATGTCTCGCTCAGACTAGTTAATAAGACGTTTTAACGTCTAGCATTGTTGCTGCACACTACAATCCTGGTGTGTTTCGGCGGTCATTGGACCAGTTAATGGTTGTTAAAGCACCCGACAAGGTTCGAAGACCAATTTTTGAAAGAAAAAGGCTTTTCAGAAGAGTCTTTTAGTGTCAAATGATAAAAAAAAGACTCAAAAAACAATAAAATTATATTTATAAACATATATAATCTCTAGGTTTTGAAAAAAAGTGTTTTTTTAATGAAATTTCAGCAAAATTTACAACGTTAAGAAAACAGCATAATTAAATAAATAATAGACATAATGGATTTTTATTTCATACTTACACTTCTTACTTCCTATAAAGTGTAACTGACCATAGTATAAGAACTCATTTCAAAAATAAATATTTTATAAGAATTCGAAGTTGAGTTTCATCAAAATTACTATATGTTTTGGACCGAAAAAGACTGTAAGATATGTCTAAATGTAACTACCTCAAAACCTGCTGTCTATTACTCTCCTAAGGACTTATTAAATATGTGTACCAAATTTTATTGAATGTAGTTGCAATGCTTTGGAGATATCACGTTTTTCGTGGATGACTTTTGGTGAAAAATTCATTCTTCAAAAAACACATTTAAAAAATATATTCATATGTTACTTAAAGTTAATATTACAGAAAAAATTCTCCAGTTTTATAAATTATACCTTCCTAATCCTCAATAGTGATGTTTCTAATTTTTCTGATGGACCTAAGCCCTCTTGTGGAAGTTTTTGTTAATGGTAGTGAGAGCCTATTTTTAATTCTTTGAAAGACATCAGACATGGATTACAGACTATTTTTTCAAAAATTGACAATCAGGAAAGTTTTGTAATGACAAACAATAGAAACAGACTTATAATATCACAAACATTTTAATGTATATAAAGATATACATATATATTATCTCTAAGTGCAGAAAAAAAATGCCTTTAATGAAATTTTAGGAAAATTTTCAATTCAAGAAAAACAGCATAATTTGAAAAATAATGGGCATAAAAAAGTGTTGTTATATATATATATATTTCATAATCTCTATGAAGTGTCACACAGTGCATTTTAAGAAATAATTTTAAAAAAAGTATTACATAAGCATTCGAAGTTGACATTAATGATTTTTGCATAAGCATTTAAAGTTGACATTATGATTTTTCGTCAAAAATTATTAATGTTTTAATCTGAAAGTAACTATAAAATATGATTAAATGTAATTATATCTAAATCTGTGGTTTGTAATACTCTGATGGGTTTTTGAAATATTTGTACCAAATTTTATTCAATTTAGGCTGATTGTTAAGGAGATACCAAATTTTTCGAGCAAAAATTGTGTGAAAATTTTATTAAAAAAAATCACACATTTTATGTATGTATGTATATTTAAATTAAAAGTTAAAGATCTTAAAATTCTTCAGTTTTATAGGTCATTCCATGTTTTTCTTCCATTATTGTGATTCTATTTCTTTCTTATGGCACTAAGCTTTCTACTAGAAATTTTTACTGTTGACAGTGATTAGCAATTTTATACTTCAATGCACTCACTATCAAATACTGTTTGTCCCTGTACATTATTATATGAAAAAAACAATATGCATTTAATTTAATATGCATAATAAACCATCAAATCTATTATTAAATTTTACAACACTAATGTAAGCACCAAACACAATGCATAGTTCTCAACAAATACTTTTTTTGGTAGTATTTGCCACAGAACTGCAAAGAAAAGTTCATTTTAATTAAATTATAGACCAAATTAAGCTTGTCAATCAATGTTTAAGTTCCTAGTTAAATAACCTGATGAATACTTTTCATTACGTTCAGGTTTACTACTCTGTTGTACATTCGTTTCATTTGCAGTCTTCTCTCCTTGACATGCTGAATCATATAAAGTCTTTTAGCTTCCTTAAAACTTTTTTTAATGCATTATATGAACCACTTCTACTCATAATTTGAAGAAGAATTAATTTAAATTTTATTTCAAATAAAGTAGAATTGAAAGTAATGCAAAATATAGGAAAACAAACTAACAGTGAGAAAAAAAAACACGAGCCAAAAATGTAAACAAACATTAGCGATAGTCGAAAACATTGTTGCTATTCATCTACAACAAAATGGCTTGAAATAATTATAAATAAACTGTGGATTAGTAAGCATAAAATTAAAATTAAGGTTTTAAAACATTATTTTAGAGCAATAATACCTTAAAAAAGGATAAATCTTGTACATCCGGTCTTAAATGTCACTACTTCAGGTTTCGTTTTCAACTACTACGCATTATTAAAAAAGCTATATCTTGAGTTCTACCTGACATAAAGTAAAAATGAAGACTGTTATGGAATCTTGAAAAGTAGGAATATAATTTACAATCAGAAAAAAAATCGAAATTTTCTTCGGAAAACGCTTTTTCAACCTAGTCGGATACCTTAACATTTACGAAGAGTATATATTTAAAAGCTGATCACAGTATTTTTTGCGTTTTGTTTTCATTTGTATATTTAATTTCTGATTAATATCTAAGAAGACTCATGGTGTGAGACTCAAATATAGTTTCTACAATAATAATTTATTTTGTAAAAGTTTGGTTTAATGAAATTTATTTAAAAGAATCGCAGTTTTTTTTTTTAAATAAAATTTATATTTTCATTATTGCTGCAGCAAAGAATGTAAAAATAATTTAATTACTCATTTGGAAAAAATTAATATTTACGAATTTATATTGTAGATTGTAGAGCCGGATAATTCTCCGATGGATGGGTATTTCAATGGTCAAAACGAACAAGAATTTTCTGCACATGATTTTGGGGAACAACGAAGATATCGAGGTAATTATCACCCAAGAAGGCGAGACTCGAAACATCGCCAAAAAGAGGGAGAGGATGATGACAAGGAAAAGGGCAAAGAAGATGATGGCAATAATGCGGATTGTTCGAGTATGTACATTTTGTAATTTATTTTTTGATATATTTCCTCCGCAACAAGAATTGTTTTATATCCATCCACTTTACCCAGCATGGGACATTTTTTATATCACGTTTTTGATTAACTGCTGAGAATTATTTTAGACCAAATATTTTTATCTGTTTCGGTTCATTTTTAAAACACTGTTCCTTAGCCTGATATTTGGCATGTACTATCTTTAGCCTATTCTTTAGATTTTTCGAATAAAAGTTCAATTTTTTTTATTGAATTTAATACTACAGGATTACTAAATACATATGTGCATTTGGTTATTTCACATATTTAGTATCATTGTAAATTCTAACATAAGTAAATTATTTCTCTAAATTTAAAAGATCATTTCTCAGAATAAGAGTAATCCTTTTAAAGAACAGCTAAGTTAATCGAAAAAAAGGAGAAAAACTGGCATGAGTGAGAGAAAAAAAAGGAATGAGAAAATTGAACGTATTAAATGAATAAAAAAGGAAAATATAATATGGAGCACTGAATAGACGAGAATAAACAGATACTTTTTAAATGAACTGGGAACCATGAAGACACAGTAGAGAAAAAGAACAAGTGAGCTACCTAAGCAGTTTCATGCTGTGGTGAGCTAGGGGAAACAGTTCGAATAACAAAGAGCAAGTTTATAGTCCAGCCCTGAGCAGGGAGCCCTCGCTCCTTTAGATCAACTGGCTTGAAAAAAACTGGCTGTTTTTTTCATCTCTATCCTTATCTCTTACCATCTCGATGTTTAACAAATTACACGAAAATGCGAATGACAGGTGGAATGTTATTGAAACTGATTTATAGTTCCAATAAAATTCTTCTAGTGTTTCCCTGAAAAAATAACTGAATTATCAAATATTGCGAACCATGGCTCTTTTTGCCGTTTTTGATCTGTTCTTGTTTTGAACAATATAATGTAATGTTTAGTGCTTACGAAATCCTTAAAAATGTAGGGAGAAATGCGCATTAATCCCATTCTTTACTATTAGAAAGTTAAATTATTTTTTTCATTAAAATTATAGGAAATTGGATAAGCAATTGAAATTCCAATGAAACAAAACATGCACATTGTGTGAGACTGGGAACTGAATTGTCAGGTTAAACATGTTCTATGTACCCATCCGCCTCCATCTTACTGCGTAAAAATTGGATCACTCCAAAATGTAAATTATAATAGATTATGCAAAAGGAACAGGAAAAGAAAAAGCAATATACCCCAATTACAAAAATTTAAAGCAAAATTTTCTAATTGAAAATTTACATTAAAATTTAAAACAAAAACAAACTTTCATGCTTATAATAAGCTTCAAGTCTATTTAAACTGCATGTAAAAAGCCTAATTCTAAGGAACAATACATACATAAGCTGGTTGTCGAGCTTTAGCGAGTCATCGCTTTTGCTCAGAATGTAGGAAAAAGTGGTGAATGAAAAGTTCAGCAGATGGCACCCCTCTGCGAGATGAAGTAGTTGGAATTAATGAATGAAGAAAAATAGATCAGAGGAGTACCTGTGAAACCATTCAGTATCAACACAATAACTATAAGTTAGATATAACCAATATGAAATACAAATTGTGATGCTATAATCCTTACCAGAAGTGAAGTATTATTAAACAAATAATGAGAATCACTACGGAGGTCTTGAGGGAAGAGACCATTTGGTTGTCTTGTAGGCGAAATTGAATTTTGAATGAGGATTGGTAAAAATAGTTTGAGCTCTGATAATTTCATTATTGTGATTTAAGATGAAGGTGAAAACATTTCGCGACAGCTTGGTGATGTAGTCTTCAATGGAATTAATATTTAAGTTGTTATAAATGACTGAGTTTCTGATGTACCAGGGGGGAATTAGTCATAATTCTTAGGATCTTATTTTGCATTAGTTGCACTTTAAGAAAAACTTAAGGGAAAGAGGTGAGTTTCTGCCAATGAGTGAGATGCATAGATGAATTTTGGTGCAAAATTTTTCTGAAAGATATCTGATTTGATGTTTGTAGGTTAGTTTGGAGTCTATTTGGAGTCCCAGGTAACGTACAACAGAAACCCAGTTGATCTCTTCTTCGAAAAGGTTTAAATTGATGGTAGGGTCAATTTTTTCGTATCTTCCGAAAGTAATGGCTTGACTTTTATTGCCATTCATTGCAATCCTCCAGTCATTTAACCAAAGTTCGAGAGTGTCGAGGTACTTTTGGAGAACTTTAATAGTATATTTGAGGTTTGCTCCTTGTAGAAGTACGGCAGAGTCATCGGCAAAGAGGCATGAACTAACTGTGGCGTGGTGTGGAAAGTCTGAAGTGAAAATATTGTACAACAGGGGGCTTCAAAGTAACAATGTCAAGTATTCTATGATAGATATGTAAACATGTTGCAAAGATTTACGGTGCAAAAAGTTAAGAATTGTGAGGATTTGAGCTGATAACTTAATAAGGCAAATGTAAATAATTATGGTTTCAAAGAAAAAAAAATATCATTATTGCTATAGAACTGATTTTCTATTTCATTCGAATGAGAAATGAAGTTAAAGTATGCTACTATACTACTCTTTAAAGCTAAAAGTGACAAGTTTTCTGGTTTTTTCAGAAAAACAATTTATTAGAACACCAAGTAGTGCTCGTAAATTATAAGAAAAGACATAAATTATCGGAATTTAAATATTCTGAATAATTCGGGTTTTACGGTAATTCTTTATAGTATTTTTAGGCTTTAATTTATAATTAACATTATTTTTAAAAAAATACATATACCTTTTTAAATAAAACAAGAAATCAATAACACACCCAGTTCACACATATAATTTAGAGTTTTAATAAAACGAAATATGTTATATTTGGATATGAATTTTTTCCCCTTCAATCTCATAAAAGTTGTAGGAAATTTTTTTTAATTGGAAGCTGAACACTCTTATTGATAATATTACAGTTTTATAAAAAATGTTACAGAATAGGATTCTGTAACTGAACAAGTAATCCTTGTGTATCAAGCGAAATTCACAATTTATAACACGAAACACAAATTTGCAGTATTTAAAAATTCCATGTAATTTGACAATACTAGTGATTCTTTAAGACATTATAAAGCATAAATTTAAAATAAACATTAGTTTTGGAAAGTACATATTTTTCAAATAAAACAAACAGGCAATAATACTCATACTTGGTGGGTCTTATATATAAAACTGACATTTAATATTTAAGTACTACGAATTGTTTCTGTACAATCTTCAAAATGTTTTCGTAGAAATTTATTTATACAGGAAACAAAAACTCTTAGAAATAAAGCTGCAATTGTCACCGAATCGGCTTCCATAAGTGTTTAACCTTTTTAACGTCATTTCTTTTTATAACGAAATAAGTTACTGTATAGAGCTTCGACTCATGTATTAGGAGTAAAAATAGTTAAAATATGCTTCGAAAATATGATTTCAGAATGCGGAAGAGCCATGGTCGATACAGGTGGCAGAGTCGTGAATGGAGTAGCTGTCAAACCCATGAATAAATACCCATGGATTGTGAGTTAATTGTTTGGAATTTTTTTTGTTTTAACTAGTATTTAATTTCCTTTTAAATAAATTAATTAATGCTCTAAGCAGAAGTGGTTAAGCACTAGATTTTCTTAAAAAAATATTTATTATTATTTAAATTTTTTTTGCAACGCTATATAGATACAAAATAATTTATGTAATCAAAAAACCTCAGAAGTGTCAAAAATAGTTTATGTTACCTACTGTAGCTTGTTGACTTTATTTCCTTATTATTGCACAATGATATATATTGTATTTTATTAAATTTTTTTCTATTGTATTTTTTTTATTTTTAAGATTCCATTATATGCCGGTGGTGATAAGATGATAGAGTGTGGTGGGGCTTTAATTTCGAAATCATTTATTATGACTGCAGCACACTGTGTCTTCAAGTAAATTTAATTAATTTATTATTATATATTTTACCTAAGAATTCTTATATCAATTTTTATAACTTTTCATAACTTTTTATAAACAATTGAAATAATTGTTTTGATGTGATTGTGGGGCACGAGGGCTATTGGAGACTGACCTTGTAAATTTGATCCTCAGTCAAGTGACGATGACGACATTTGAGCTGGAGCCTCCTTCTCAAAATTTCCATGTCAACTAGAGGACTTGGACCTCGATCAGAGTTTAGTTGCTTCAGTCTCGCTATACTGCGGGTGTTTAATGGCATCGGGGCTCGAATTCACGACTGGGGCGAAAACAATGCCAGTCGCGAGTTCGCGATTAATCATGGCCATTAAGCTACCGTTGCCACATGTTTAATTTGAACCATACATATGTATATATAAAGTGATCACACTTCAAAAACAGCATTAATTATCAGTTCCTCCCTTTCATAGTATTGACAATAAAATTTTAAATTCTATGAAATACTAATATAAATTGATTTCTAAATTCGAACAGTACAATAATCTATCTTATAATCATCAAAAGCCTTTATCGAGCTGATATTAAATAATTAACTTTGCATAAATGTGACGTAATTGTTAATGCCATCAATTAGCTGCCTGTTTCAAATAAATTTATATGGACTTCAAAAATATCATTATACTACGAAGATGGACAGAGCAACTTAAGTGTACTTTAGCTAGAAAATTTCACAAGCCTTAAGAGAGACAAAAGATTCCGAATGTGTTGAAAACGGAAATTTTGACCAATAACAACTATTTTCTTCCGAAATTCAGTGATAGACAAGTTATTCTTCTAGGTAATTTTATGCAAAAGAGGAGCATTGAGAACAGCAGTATTTAGTTACAAAAAAGCTCAATGACTAGCTTTTCCCATCATTTCACGGACATTTTTCACGGATTAATACAGGCAATCAATTGAACAGATGTGTCAACTGCTGCCTTTGTTTTATTTTTATCCTCTACGACTTTTTGTTTTAGGAAGCGGCCTGGTCTACTCTCAACATGTACCATTTCTGGTGCATGTTTTGTGAATCGAAGTAAAATAAAGTACAGGTCATCTTTCCATTTTAAAATGATTATCCATCTTTTGTTCTATTTTTCTATAATTGTCCCACGTTTAAATTTCTCTGACATTATTTCTCACAAATTTCTGGCCAGGTAGCCAAACGGCTATGGCCATGGAATTGAGGCCAGCGATGTTTTCGTCGAGCAAAGCTTCGAGTCCTGATGTCACTAAAGACGGCGGTGCAGATGCACGTTAATTCTGGTCAAACTGAGTCTTTTCGAGGATGTAGGTGAAAGTGTGTAGAGGGAGGTTCTAGCTCGGGCTTCGTTCTCGTCATTTGACTGAAGCTCGAAATTCCGAGGTCCGTTAACAACAAATCCCACAGGAAATGAATCAAACTAATTCTAGTTTTAATGACGTCTGTACCGTTACAAATTACCTAAATGCTTTAAGAACGCTTGGTGTCTTTAATACGTAAATAATAGTAATACAAATATCTTCGCGCTTATTCATTTAATTATAAAAATTTTATTTTATTAGTACTTCACAACATAAGGCCCTAAAATAGGCATAATTAGTTTTTTACAGTTTAAAAGTTTGTGCAGATTAAAATACGAGGCAGGATTCAAAAGTTTCCGGACTGATCTTATAACATGAAACATTTTGCAGAAGAACGACTACGATAACGTTTCTGTGTTACTGCGTTCTCTTTCTTTTCTGAAAGTGGTTTGTCCCAAATCACGTGGTCGATGCCAAGGCGAGTCACTGACCAAGTGATTTGGAACAAACCACTTTGATTTTGTCGGAGAATGCATTTAGTAACCGGCGATTGAAAGAAGCTGCGTTTGTTGAGTAGAGAATGATTGTCAAATTTTGTGTTTGCTTGGGAAAGAGTGCTACGGAGACTTATGAAATGTTGTATCATGTGTACGACAGTGATACAAAATGTTGCATCATGTGTACGGCTGTGATACATTATCGCGAATGCCATCTTTTGAGTGGCATTGACTTTTCAGAGCAGGCAGGGAATGTGGCGAATACGACGAACGCTCTGGACGTCCGCAGACTTCCCGCACCGCTAAAACATCGAAAAGGTTTCTGCGGCGGTAGGTAAAAACAGGCTTCAAACTATGTACAAAAATAACAGAATCAGTTGGGATATCCGAGGTCACTTGTTAACGGATACTGACTAAAGATCTTTACATGCATAGGGTGTGTCAACACATCATTCCCTTCATTTTAAATGAAGACGAAAAGGCAATTCGAATGGAAATGGCGGGAGACTTAATCTCGGCTATTGACAAAGATCTTTCCCTATTTGATAAAATTGTTACTGAAGATGAGAAATGGTGTTTTTCATGCGACTCGCAATCCGAGACAGCATCGGCAACATGGAAATCAGCACAATCTCCACACAAGCAAAAATTCCGCCAAAATCTTCCACAATCGTCCGCTTTAAAGGGAAGATCATGCTAGATATTTTCTTCAATATCCAGGGCATAACCCGTCTGGAATTTATTCCTGAAAGCCGTACTGTGAAGAAAGAACTTTCTGTAGACTTCTTGCTTCGTTTCCGTGAGTCGATCCTGAAGAAGAGATCAAAATTGTGGACTAAGCAAACATGGGTGCTTTTGCTTGACAACGCTCCTGCACATCGATCTCTCCTCGTCACTGATTTTCCTGAGAAAACGAAAACTATTGTTTTGCCATATCCTACATTCTCTGATCTCGCCTCCTGCCCATTCAGCCTATTTCCTAAAATGGCACGTCACTTGCAGGGTCGTCGATTTCAATTTGCAGATGAAGTTAAAAGTGAATCACAGGCTGAATTAAAAGACATGAGCTAAAATGAATTCCTGTAATGTTTCGATGACCTTTACAAGCGTTGGAAAATATACATTGTTGCTCAGGGCCTTATTTCGAAGGAGGATATGTTTCGGTATGCTTTAAGTTATAGACTCAGTCCGGGAACTTTCTAATCATACTTTGTATATGGCTTACATTAAAGGCACTTGTATAAAATTTCCGATTACGGTCATGGCATATCAAATAAAAAGAAGCTTTTTCAAATACGCTTACCCCCAAAACTAGTATGTTAGATAATTTTTCAAAATACTTTAAAAATATTTTAGTTCATTTATATTTCTATAGAAAAGAAAACTTTCTAAAAAGCTATGGAACTTATTTTTTAAAATTATCAACTTGGTTAAATTTTGAGGTTATTTAAGAGTCATCACTTTTTTACTACACGTGTTTTTAAAACATACGCATGATTTATTGAAAGATTATCAGTAAATGTTGGAGATATTTCAGGGTTTATATCTCCCACCGTTAAATCATTTCTTTACATACCATTGAAATAGAGAATGTAATAAATCATTTCTATTTCTTATATATTTCAGTAAAGTCCCACTTTAAATCATTATTTTTTTTTAGTCAAATGAGTCTGAATAACCCCAGATGCCAAGGTTCAAATAACCCGAAGGAGTGTTACATGCCCGCAAGTACATTTACCGTCAGGTTGCTAGGAATGAAGAAACTAGGAAAAAAACTGAAAGTGAAGGCAGTTATACCACATCCAAAATTTGATTTCATGCGGATTGTTAATGACATTGCTCTGCTTCAACTGGAGCAGCCAGTAAAGTGCAGCGGAACGACTAGCCCCATATGTTTACCGAATGAAAAAGGACTGTATAAAGATGGTCAAAAAATCATCATTGCTGGATGGGGAAAGAATATGCCCTCAGGATTTCGTAAGTATCATCGTTTAACTCTTAACCCCTTAACTGTGACATATATTTCAGAAAAATGGACGAAAAATGGAAAATTTTTTTGACTGTTTAATTTTGTTGTTTATATTATTATAAAAGTTAGAGAATGTTTTTTTATTACAAAAGTAAAATTTTAAATATACCCATTAATTAAAGATTAATTAATTAAAATTAATACCAAATTAATTAAAAATACCTAAACTGTAAACATCGGTGTCTGAATCGGACATTGCAAAGAAAAAAAATTATTTGCAAAAGAACTCACCGAAAAACAACCGAAACTAAACGAGAAAGGGAAACTCTGCCTTTGTTTATCAATCCAAGAGTGTCTTAATTTATCTGACAACACCCGCATTTTCCCTCCCTCGACTGTATTCGTAATCGGTGAAAAACTAGGACCACTAACGTCATCTATTAGAAAAATAGTGGATTAAGTATCCTTAAGTAGAAAGGAACTCAGCTCGGGCTTCACAAAATAGAAACATTAATTTTTCTTCTGCCCGATGTCAGTTCGGGCATCACAAATTCTGCACGTAGTAGTTGCCCGAACTGGATTCGGGCCACACTGGCAAGGGACAACAAAGGGTTTATAACAGGTCAATTGAAAAGTCCCGCCTACATGAGTACAACATTTTTTTGGCAAATTAGTTTTTTTTAACATAAATCCTTCAAGGTGATACACTGATTATAGCGACCCTCAAGTTTTCGATACCATGTTTTGTAGTACGATTTGTCCTTTGCTTCAAAATAGGCCCAGTTTCGGCGATCACCTCTTCATTCGACGAAAATTTCTTCCCCAAGACATTCTTTTTGAGATCTAGACAGGAAATAGTCGCTGGGCCAGATTTGGAGAATAGGTGGATGAAGACAATTCGAAATGTCCGATTTTGCCATGTTTTCACTGACTTGTGACACAGTGCATTGTCTGTGAACAACACTTTCTTTTCTCAAAAGCGGCCTTTTTTCGGCGATTTCGTCCTTCAAACGGTCAATAACGCTATGTAATATCGTGTGAGTCTTCCTTTTTCAAGGTAGTCAATGAAAATTATTCCATGCGCATCCCAAAATCACAGACCCATAACCTTGCCAGCCGACTGTTGCGTTTCCCACGCTTTGGGCGGCCATCTCTGTCAGATCCCATCGGATGACTGTCGATTGGACTTCGGAGAAAGGATGAATGGATGTTTCATCCGCTGTCACATATCGACGCAAAAACTCAGGTTATTACGCTTGATCATCTTCAAACACTGCCCAATCATCAGCTCGTCGTTGTTTTGGTCAAAAGTGAGCTCGCGCGTACCCACTGCACAACTTTCTCATACCAAATATTCGTGAATGATATGATGTACACGTTCAGTTGATATCTTTAGAGGGTCTGCTATTTCTTCAATTTCAATTTAGCGTCATTCAAAACATTTTGTGGTTTTTTTTTAATGTTTTCGTCAGTAACAACCTCTTTGGGCGTCCACTGCGTTCACCGTCTTCGATTGCTCATTTCACCCGTCTAAAGCACATACCAATCCTTGATGGTTGTACCCCATGAAGTGTCGAAAACTCGACGTCAAGTCGAGGTTTATTCGGCTGTTGCCGTGAAATTGTTTTTGTCGACGCGAGTTCGGTAGCGTCGGAACGTCATGATAGTAGGGTTGTTCATCAGGGTCTTTATCAGTTCTGAATGATGATCCGTTGATCAGGTTGTGCGGTTTTCATTTTTGGGTTGGATTATTTCAAAGAGCGTGGTTGATTTTGGTGACAGAATCTGTTCGGCTATATACTGGCATTGCCGCCGTTGCCATATCTGCAACGTACGACGCATGACGCGTATGACGCCGCGTGGCGCTGCGCTGCCGCGCTGGGTTCACCTGATCGCATGGACAGCGGCAACGGGTGACGCGGTTTATTGCCGCATAATGGACGGCAACAACGGCGCGCGCGCGTAGCGCTCTGTTGCTGTACGTTGCGCCTTTATAGCGCAACGCGGCGCGGCAACAACGCGCGCGGCGCGCGCGTCAGCCGCAGCAACAGGTTTCGCTGCAAGCGCTGTGCTGCGTACGCGCCGCGTGCGGCAACGCAATTCTGTTAACGCGCGGCTGCCGGCCTGCCGCCTGCTGCCGTGCCGCGCTACCATGTTCTCGCTGCAAAACGCCGTCTCGCGCTGTTGCCGACGCCAGCGTGCAACAACTCTGCCAACGCGCCGCTATAACGCCGCAACGTTTACGTACTGTATGTTGTAGTATACGTTGACATATACCGTAACGCTGCGGTGCATGGGCAACGACGTGGGACAAGGCATTTGTACGCCATTATCAACATGCCGCTGCCTGTATATACCCTGCATGTGTTGTGCCATTCACCATCACCGGATTCTTTGTTTTCATCAGTGCCTGCCGCCATTCGATATCACTGTCCTGTTGGCTATCTCGTTGGTTCTTCGTCTATTGCTGGGACTACAGGCGTTACGCGTTGGTTTGCCGGTTCGTGACGTTCGTAACCACTGCTCTGTCACGTGAACTTTCAATACTGTACGGGTTGAACGCGTTTAACCAGGCGGTTTATACTCTGTTTGGCTGTTCCGTGCGTTCATGGCACGTTCGCTGGTTCTTGTTTTCAGCGCAGGTTTCTTCTTCGACGTCAGGCGACTGCGCGGCGAACGTATCATGACGCCGCTTCGCGGCATCGCCGTTGCGGGCAACAGATCTGCCGCTACGCTGGCGCGACGCCATACATATACCATAACGCTGTACGCGATCGATTTGCCTTGCTGCACACGCAGCGTTTCGTCACCGTAGCGTACGTTTCGCCGGCGCGACGCAGCTATGGTTCGCGGCGTTGATGTTGTTGCGTGCTGGCGTGTGAGCGTGTTATGGGACGCGGTTCGGTACCGTTGCCTGTAACAGGTTCATCGGTATTTGCTTCGCTGTCGTAACCGCCTTCTGTGACATTCCTCATGACCGCTGCCATACGCAACTGTTCTAGACGCTGGCGCGGTTCATTTATACCGCCTTCCGTTCACCACTACTGCGGGTTTCGCCTT
>BMAW01054040.1:87164-131338 GCA_019974015.1 Nephila pilipes
TGGATTTTAATTTACTAATTTAGCAGACGATATGGGAAGATTTCGCTATATCTCCTGGAGTATCAGGTTGCAGTTTATATTATACTTTAGCATAACTGATTAGATTTTCGAAGGAGGTAGGGTTGGGGATCTTTCTGAACGGCATATAGATTGTCGTCGGAAAGTGGAACAAAAAAATTTTCCACCTGAAATATGATAGGACTAGGAACGGGGTTAAATTTAACTTTCCTTGCTTTTTTGGTTGGGGATTTAAATCCCTCTAAGCCACTATTTTTAGAGGAAGCATTTTTTGAAGGATTGAAGATTGCTTCTGCTCATTTTTAAATCTTGTAGAGTTTTGAATTCACACTGTGCAAATACGTTTTAAATGAGCAGAAATAAGGGAAGTAAGCTCACTTTTTGTCCAATTGTTCTCCTTCTCTAAAGATTCCCTTACTTTGTTTTAAGGGGACTTGGTACCTTTCAAATGCCGAAAATCGATGAAAATATCGATTTTTCAATTTTTATCACAAAAAGTACCTTGATACCTCTGGTATGATTGTGCGAAGTTTTGAAACGATCTGATTGAAAAAATAGTACAATTTAGATTAAACATGTTTTACTTTATTTTATATTAGATATTGAAATTAGGTAGCAAAATAAATTTTACAAAATATTTTAAATTTTCTATTGTATATTTCATATACTTTTACTTTATTTATCTTATATATTTCATTTATTTTTAAATATATTTAATATATATATATATTTTTTTATCAAAGAGCAGTCAGATGAAGATTTTCAAATTTTTCACAATTCTGGGCTCAGACAAACTTTTTATAAAAGCTTATATTTTTGTTAAATGCTTTCAAATTGAACTGTATTATGCTTTATTTTAAAGGTATATATCTATACATTATATTGACAAATTATCACAAAAATTAGACATTGTTTTGATATTTTTTTACTGATTATTATTCTTTAAATAGCGTTTTCTCAGTTTGGGACCTTTCATGAAACCATGGTCTTTAAAAACACAAAACTTTAACATATATTTGTTAAAAAAACTTGATTTTTGGTGTGAGTGTTTGTTATAATATGCTTAATAAAATTAGATATCCTTTTTTCAAAATTTTGAATAAAAAATATTATAATAGAAAATGTAGCAGAAATCATGTTTTTTTCCCTATTTTCCATAGATGTATGCTTTTTAATTTTTTCTCAAACTCTAATTTGTTATTGCAAAATCGATCCCTAAAGTTGTTACATATATTCTTATGAGCCTGAAAAAAAGTTTTGGTGTCAAAGTAATGATAATTGTGAAATAAGAAGAAATTTTAAAATCATTGAAATTTTTTAAAAAAAATTTAATTTTTAAATTTTTTTCAAATTAAGCCCTTTTTTTCATGGTAAAATTACTTTGTTTAATAGTAATTGTTAATAATATACACAAAAGATAAGTTTAAACACTTAAATAAAAAAAAATGGTCAAAAGGTGCCGAGTCCCCTTAATATTTTCATAGTTTATAGTTTTTAAAATCTACATTCTTGTCTTCAATATTTATAAGGTTTCGAATATAAGATTGTCCAGAGTTATGGAATTGCAATTGTTTTTCGTTAAGTGTTATGTGTGAGCTTATGCCTTCATCAGAATCCGATTTCTTATTGTGTCCTTCCTGGAAATAAGTGAACCTGGCGTACTCAGAAAATAATCCATTGTAACGAGCTCTTTTTCGCAACCAATCATTGCGAATTTTAGCGATACAAAAGTGAGAAAAATAATTCGAGATAAAAACCAAAGTTTTTATATGGTGGCAAAGTTTATAAAAAAAATTATTGAAATATTAGTTAAAACTTGTTGCAAAGGTCTAAATATTGCATTGTTAGGCTAGTAAGAACGATTACATAGTTTCAGAGCTCTAGCGTGATGGGAAATTGGTTAAATTAACGGTCAAAAATTTGATGACACACACCAAGTGAACAAAGTGAAATACATAAAAACGTTGTAAAAACTTTGTAAAAAACCCTCATCTCTCTCTCGTCTTTGAGATAACTCTCTCTGTGTGTAATTCAATACATCTTCCATAGATGCTTGATGGGAAATTGATTAAATTGGCGATCGAAAATTTGCTGATACACACATACACAGTCTCTCACACACACCAAGTGAAATACAGAAAAACGTTGTAAAAAAACCCAGTCAAACTTCAAAATTCTCTCAATTTTTATCGAAAAATTATTTTAATCTTACTTTCTGTAGTAAGAATGATCATTCTACTCGAATTTTAGAATATTCCATGAACTCTTTCGACAGAATTTGAATTTGAGACTGGAATTCGAAAAGAAGTGAATGGCGATAGTAAAATTTTACAACTGTACTTTATTAAATTCAATCCAACAAATTAAGAAATTGGGAAGAATATAAAGTTATTTTTGAGTAATTTATTTCAACTAAACAAAACCTTTCTGGACGATAACAAGAACAGTATTAAGCAAGCAAAGAGTTTCGCGACACACCTCTAGAGGGGGAAAAGCATATTACGCAAACATCGCTAAGGACAACGTTATTTCTGGAAAGTTTAGGTTCACTCTGATATATCTTTCATCGGACACAATCGTGGATTACTTTCAGAAATTTACTCAAGGTAAATACTATTAAGGAGTCTTGATACAATTGGAAAGATCTTTCTATCCTAAGCTATATAAACCCCTCGCTCTGACAAATGGCTCAAAATATTGAAATAAAGTCTCATGTCAAATTTTGCCCTATTTTCTGCCTTCACAGTCATTGAATAGTAAAATTTAAACTTCCTAATTATTGCATATAATAAAAAACAATTTGGTTTGCTTTGCAAATTTTTTCATAATGACCTTTTATAAACTTTATGTTGTCTACGGCAATTAATAATACATTAAATTAGTATAATAATTTAATGAATTATTTGATGTAATGAAATTAAAATAAAATGTATGATATTCGAAATTTTCTGAACAAAACTCAAAAGTATTTAAATAAGTGACTCCTGTAATAATTAAATTCTGAATACCACATTGGAAAGGGATGGATTATATTAGATATGAGAAAAGACTCCATAAAAACTAAGCCACCCTTCTTGTATTGCCATTACCTGTGTATTTTTGAACATATCCAATAATGGTTATAGTTATTGCAACGTTAACATAGCATAGCTAAGAATGGATTTGTAATTGAAACGGTGAAAACAAAAGTCATCGTTTTTCTCTCTCGCTCTCTATTAGTATCATATTTTAAATCAATTTACTAATGCAATACATAAAATGCTAGAAATAAAAATGCAACAGGCATTAGATATAGATCTAAAACAAAAATCTTCTTTTCCAGGTGGTCCTCAAATACTCAGAGAAGGAGAGATGAAGCAAGTGCTTCCTAGAAATTGTATGAGGCCGAATTTGCCAGAAAGTACAATTAACCAATACTATTGTGGTGTTGGAACTAATCAGTCATCATGTCAAGTATGTATATTGATTATTATTTTAAAATTTACGAATTTCAATGTGCTTCATTGCAAAACACTTAAAATCTTTTAGATATTGTTTCTACGAGAGAAACTTTGCTTTAATATTTTTTATAGAATAGTAATAAATTTTAAGTTCCACAGAACAATTTTACAGTGTGATCAGTGTTAGAAGAACCTTCGACGCAAATGTTTTATAAGTGATTTAAGAAATGTCTACATTGATTAAATTACACGTAAGATACGTAACATTCAAACAAAAGGGACACAAATAATTTTCTTATAATTTCAAGTAGTTGTGTATAAACTGATACGAAACTTTTCAACAGACTATTGATTTAATTGAACAACTGCCATCAGCTAACTCTATGGCGAACCACTCAATTGATATAATGGCGTCTGCCGCCAAACCCAGTTCTAGTTCCAAAAACAAACAGAACGTTGCCAACATGCAACAGATAAAAACTGGGTTGATGGAGTTGGAGTAGCATAAGTAATTATTTTACATGCATATTAAATAAAGACATATTATATATATATTAATGAAGTAAAATATATTGAATACGTATCATTAAAGTAGACAGAAATTGAACATAACATAAATGAAACACAAACGATAGTTAATAATGAACAAACAATTGATTTAAATATAAGATAAATAAAAATAGATATCGTAGGTGAGTGACATGACAATGTTGTCTTATGCAAAATACATATCAATGAAAATAAAAGAAATATAATATAAACGCACGTGCAAAATGCAGACAATAAAACAGACTGGTCCAAACATCAAGTGACACCATTAAATTTTTATCAAACAAAAATAATTATAAGAATCATTCTAAAGCATAAATACGTTTCCGTAAAAAATATAATAAATAATATTTATATAAAAATTACGAACATTTTTCTGACGTCTTATTTGTTTAATTCCAGTACATGTGTTTGTGACAACAAGCAGATTCATGCACACATAAGAATTTTGACTAATTCACTTGCAGAATCATTAATAGTTACCATGACAACGAAAAAGTGCCAAGACTGAAAGAAGAGAGAAGAAGCAAGACAAACACATTAATTACAATCAACATTATTGAATAATTTTGCTTGATTGGGTCTACAGTAAATGCATTAGAAGCTATATAAATCCTAATCAATACCTGGAATAATTTTCAAACTGGAAGGCATTTATACCAAGCCTGGAAACGTGTCTGATATGTATATGATTCATTTGGAAATATTTTGAGCCGATTTCACTGAGATTCGTTTAAAAAAAAATTAAATTGCCTGACGACGATAGATTTCATTACTTCCCTGTTACAGCGGCGCCCGACGACAAATCTTCAAACGACTAAAAGTAGAGTGTATCGTACAGTAGGCTTCAGGAATTTAGCAAATGACGGTTGGTGTATTCATTGTTGATGTTGATTCCAGCAGGGACTTGGGCAGTTTGCGGCCTTCAAGTCCGTATCTTGCAGCTGTGGTGAAGAATGGCTGGGTTGTAAGTCAGTAGAAAGATTGGCATAGTCGTAATTAGACGGGCGCCGCTATAACAGGTAAGTACCTATATTTCTTACAGGTAACAGAACGAAGTTTTGATATTACACGATTAACACGATCTGATGGATTTTAGTTACATAGTACCAGTAGTTAATATTAAGATAAAATTTGGTTTCGATAGAAGAAAGCTAACGCTGCCTTATGTTCAATCCTTAAGTTAATCAGCCCTGAGATATTAAAAAAAGAATCCTTTTGCTGAAAATGCTGTTTTCAAAGAAATAAATTAGGGAATTGTTTATATTTAATTAAGATTCCATGGATGACGCTTTTCTTTAATTTGATTCTGTAGCTATTATTTTGAAGTTAAATAGTCACCAAATGAAGTTTAAGTAATTGGAAATTATACAATATACAACTCAATATAAGAAACAATAAAATATTAGTCCATTCCTTTTATTTGTCATTAAATTATGAATGTTTGAATATAACTTTCTCTCTCTACCTAATTTTACTCTCATTCAATATGCTTCTGTTCTAGTTAGGGATAAAAATCAAAATTTCGCTTACCAACCCACACTGAATCAAGTGAGTTTAATCACAATAAGTAGTGGCTCGAGAGGGATTTAACTCCCTCAATACAGACGCAATCCAAATGTTACTTCATCATTGTCAGTCTGCTATCGATGCAAGACCACATTTATTACCATGTTAATTCCATTCACTCAATTCTTCGTCGCTGATGAATCACCTTAAATTTATTCACTACACATTTTATATTCAATCTAATCTGAGTATATGCCGTTTCATTTGATCTGAAAAGAGTTGGGAATTTGAATAATATAAGAAAGCAAACCCAGTTGTGGTAATTGAAAGAGAAATTCTATAGAAGTCCAAAGTTACTCATGAAACTCGTATAAAATCGAAATCGTAAATTAATTTATTATGATTCTGGTATTATCAGTAAAGATGATTCATTTGCACAGCGCTCGCTCAAACTATGTCTATTCTACCTGAGTCATTAGTTTTGTAGCATTTTGAGGACGTTGATGTTTCTATGGGCGCCTAGAGCGCGGAGCGCTCTTCAAGCCCAAATCTGATAAAAATAAAAGGTTCTTTGGAGTTGTGGTTTTTTCATTTTGAAGAGAGGTAATCTGAGGATGTACTGTGAAAATTTCATGAAGATATGTAAAATAGTTCCAAATATAGGCGAAAGAAGATGCCAGCAGACCTGGCGCCAACTATTGCAGGAAGTGTGAACTGCATCTTAAGAATGAAGTTTCAGGAGGAGAATTTTGATGATATGAAGGAACAGGTGAAAGCCTGCTATAGGATTGGTTGAGAGGTGAAGTACTGTGATATTGCAATGGGCTGCCCTCACTAGAATTTAATTTGCAATATATAAGGTGGGAGGGGCTTGTAGCATTTTAAAGTATATTATCCGTGCGTTTTAATACCAATATATAAACCTAACCCAAAAAGGATCAATTAAAATTGAAAGATAAGGTTATCATTCAGGAATTGTACATTTGATATTCAGCTATACTGTAGGGATACTCGCCTTTTGTTAAAATTCGCTTTTTAAAAAAAAGAGGATATTTTGCTGAATCCATAGAGATGTATTATTTATACGAATTAAATAAATAGAACACTAAAAAATCGAATTTTAAAACTAGAATCAAACGTGCCATGCTGTTGAAAAAAAAAGGGTTTTACGTGTTTTCAGAATGTGTTTTTAGAAGAGTCTGGAACAATATTTCCTTATATTGCATCATATTCATAAACTTTATATTTTCCACATTATATAAAAAGATATTGTTTCCTATACAGTAAACTTTTTTTTTCTAATAAGCACTCAGAAAAGCTTAAATAATACGTTAGATGTATAAAAATTAAAGGAAATTTCAATCATACAATTTAAAATTGTGTGTACATACATTTTATTAAATTCAAATTTTGAAATTACAATTATTTTGTTTTTAAATGTATTGAAAATTTTTGAAGTTATAGAGGCTCTAGACTTTATGCAAGATGTACCAAAAAGTAAGTACACAACTTAAGCGAATATAAATAATCCCCGTGATTATTAATTGCTGGAACTTGATAACTGGTGTTTATAAAAGGGTTTTTATTTGGATATATATACAAATTTCTCAACTTTAATATATAATTTCCACCTTTTTAAATGTAACTAAAGGAAAATTCTTTACTTTTGACATTAAATGCATGCCATTTTCTTTTTGTCGAGGGTGTACGAGTTAGTTTAATATGATGGAAATACATGGGAAACGCTTAAGCAACGTGCTTAAAAAGACAAGAGGCACAAATGGGAAAAATAATTAATTTTAAAAAAATGGCATTTAAACCGTATTAACAACTAGATTTAATTTAGTTTTTCAAACCGTATTAAACTTCAGGAAACGAGGGTTGCACTTTCGGTTCAGTGAAGTACTTTTCTTCGAATCGTGTAAGTGATTACTCTAATAACCGAAATTATTCAACTATTTTTAAAAGCAGATTATTTATGTAGTTAGATGGCTGATCAAACCAGTTTTATATAGATTGAAATTATAAAATTAAACATCAGTGGGAAGATAATTTGGTTAAGACACTGATATAATATTTTTGTATTAATACAAAAAAAATTAGACAATTTTAGATGGATTTCTTCTTAAAATCTTATAACTTTTTGATTATTTTTACATTTCATAACTTTTTTTTTAAATTTCTGAAAGAAATTTCTCTAATGTTTTTAAAAAATATGTATGATTCCAAAGCTTAATATTTCTGTAAAAGAATTACTTTACTTTTGGAAAATTTCATCTATGTTGCACTTCAGAATTCTTCAAGTAGTGAAATACTGATTTCTGTAAGTTTTAAAAAGTATTTAATTTATGTTTTTTATGACCTCTTTAGAGTTTTGAAAAAATTAGACATGTAATATAAATATAATGAACTTTATATGAGAAAACTTTCAAATTTCTGTTTAGTTTCGTTGATAAGACATGTTTTGTAAAGAGTTGGGGTTTTTTTTTTCACTCACGGATTATTGATGAAATTCCTGAACTCCTCATTAAGAATTCATTCCCTCTTTGTTTCTGACTGCGAAGGCATTTCATTGGTTTGAGAAATCAGCTGTTCCCAGACCGAACAAGCAGTGGAATATAATTATCTTGACATCAGTTTTTCAACTCAACTAAAATATGATACGGAGCCGAATCCTGTCGGAAAAAAGACCAAATCATCGTTCTTGAAAAGATTGTGGGAGATTGCTTCTTTTTATTCTCAAGTTTTTGTCTTATGTATTTTTACTATTTAAATTTTCATTAACCGGCAAAATTTCACAGAAACTGTTTCCTGAAATTCTACTCTATTTTGGGGGTTAGAGAATGTTTAACGGAAGGTATATAATATGAATACAAATTTTCTCTTAATATTCACTTTCTGTATTTTATACCACCACAACAAAACATAATTATCTGGAGTTATTGGTTCAATTAGCAATGCCCTATTATTAGTAATGATGCACAGATAACATGTGCTTTAAGATACATAACTTACAGATAACATAACTTTAACATGTGTTCAGTTTTTTCAACCTTTGTTTGTGAGATAAAAATTGTATATTTTCGAGGAATGCTTGCATTAGGGACAAATCCTGCAGTGTGTGGGTAACAGATTTTATGTTCAACTTCACATAGAATTCAGTCCTCTCATTTTATATGTACCGGGATGATATTTCAGACGCTAACGTGTGGTCTGTTAAAATATTTCTATCATCTCTTGTTGTTGAGCTCGTATTTACACCCTTACTCGTCTGATTTAGTACTCAATGGGTATCCCTGAACTTCTTCGAGAAGTTACAATAAATTGTGGTCTATTAGAAGTTAGGCTTTTATCAATTGCTCCTTGAAATTTTTTCATACTTTTAGACTTTTTCAATTATCAGTTCAGTTTTACACCGCTTTCAGATTTAATTGCTTTGTGTTTTTATTAGATTACCTTTCTAATCATATATATATTTAAATCGAAGTTCTCCAAAAGATTCGGTAGGGTTTTATTAACGTCGCACTAGAAGCAACACGGGGCGATTATTGGCCTCGTAATTTTGAGTCTCGGTTAGAAGTGACGAGGACGACACCTGAGCTGGGACCTCCCTCTCTTTACTTCTACACCACGCCAACGAGAGGACTTTGTGCCAGAACAGATTTAACGTGCATCAGGGCAAGCTACAACGTGGGTCTTCAAGGCTTGAATTCAGGACCCTACGAAAACCGCCGGCTGTGAGTCCATGAGTATGACCACTAGCCTACCACGGCCGCTTCTCCAAAAGGAGTGAAATAATGAGCAATCGCAGGTTAAATATACCCTTCTTAACTAAATATTTCAAAACTTTTGGCCACTAATGAATTAAAAATTTCTGGATGGCCCCCCCCTCCTGCTCTCAGAGATAATTTTACTTTAAAGGCGCTTTGGTCTAAAACGATAGTTTTATGATACAATAAAGAAGAAATCGATTTACATTAACAATTATAATAAATTAATCAATCATTTCAGATCCAAAAATTTATTTTGTATACTTTTCTGATAAAGATTATGCACTACTAAATTCAAATTAAGCTTTCTTTATTAAAAACTGTGCTAAACATTCCACATGTCAAATTTTTTTCTCACATTGACTACAAAGAGTGTGCAGGGCCGCGGTAGCCTAGTGGTCAAGGTAGTGGACTAGCGACCGGCGGTTTTCCTTCAGTCGCGGGTTCGATCCTTGGCCACCAAAGACCCGCCGTGTAGCCGGGGCTGATGCACGTTCAATCTGTTCGGGGTCCAAAGTCCTCCCGTTGGCGTGGTGTGGATGTTAGGAGAGCGGGGTGCCAGCTCAGGTGTCGTCCTCGTCACTTGACCGTGGTTCAAAATTACGAGGTCCGTCACCAATAGCCCTCGTGTTGCTTCTAGTGCGACGTTAATAAAAACTAAACTAAACAAAGAGTGTGCAAGAAAATGTTTGAGTTGCGTAAAGAATAACTGAGTACCAAAAACAACGAAGAGATTTTTTGGCATTATTTCTTCCTTATCCACAGGTGAATAAGATGAGACACAATATGAAACGCACATAGATAATTGTTGATATGTACAGACAGAAGTAGGACAATGAAAAAAATTGTTTTTTATACAAATATAAGCTCAACATTTTAAACTTCTCTCGAAAGTCTTCTGAACTTTGATTTTTCACTATCAGTATCGGGAGTTTGATGATCGAATGCGCATTCTAAGCACTTGTGTTTTAAAATAGTTACAAGCATTTTACAGTTGAAGAAGATAGCTTCAAAGGAAACTTATTGTATTTTTCAAATTTTTCCTGTGTTTTGGAAATTATATCCTTATTTTTTTTTTTCAGGGGGATTCAGGTTCCTCGACATTTATCAAGTCCAAGAAAAAATATTACTCCCTTGGCATAGTATCCTTCGGCAAATCACCTGTCTGTCATGTCACATGGCCAATAACATTCACTAAAGTGGCATATTTCTTAGACTGGATCAAACAAAACGTGAAAGATCTCCCAAAGTCTTGATCGACATACCTGAAGATTATTTGGAACTTCAAGAATGCGTCCTTTTTACCAACACAGTAATAAAAAATTTCATTCACAATGAACAAAAGGATAACATATTGTGTTTAACTGCATGCTTAGCTGTGCGTGTTGTTTTCTTAGAATAAAAAACACACACTTTGTCCTTTCCAAATAGATCTCTTTTGTGAGTGAATTTTTCTTAATTTTGATTTCTTTGATTCAAACTTTCTACGAAGTTTTATCCAAAAACAAATTTCATTCATTATGAACTCATTTGAAAACGAATTTCGTTTATTCGTTGGTTTTATTAACGTCGCACTAGAAGCAACACGAAACTTCGTGCTGGGGATGTATTGGCAACGGATCTCGTAATTTGGCGTCAACACGCAATGGTGACGGATCTCATAATTTTGATACTAGGTCAAGTGACTCGGATGACACCTGAGCTAACACATCCTCTCTAACTTCCACACCCCGCCAGAATGAATTTGGAAGTATATTTAATTGATTTGTTTTATTAACATTGCCCTAGAAGCTTCTAAAGAGCTATTGGTGATGTACCTCGTAATTTTGAGTATTGGTGAAGTGACGAGGAAGATTCCTGAGCCTGCACCTCCCTCTCCTAACTTCCACACCACGCCAATGGGAGGACTTTGAGCTCTGACCATATTTAATATGTATCAGTCATTTTACGCGGTGGGTCTTCATGACAGCAGGGCTTGAACTCCTGACTCGACAAAAACTATTGGCTCCAAGTTCGTAATCAGGACCATTAGGCTACAGCAGCCAATTTATTTTTCAGAAAATTGTAAATAAAGATTCCTTATTTCATGTGATTATTTGTTGAAGCCATAATGGGAAGCCACACGAGGGTAATGAGCGATTGACCTCTTAATTTAGAATCTCGGTCAAGCGACGAGGACGGCACCTGAGCTGTTACCTCGCTCTCCTAAATTCATCACCACGTCCAAGGCCCGACTACACAAAAGGTTTTTAGTGATATGAAGGTTCGAACATATGAATCGATGAAAACCGCCAGTGGATTTAATAGCACCGACTGGAAAAAGATACTTATATACATAGGGACAAAAGGTTGTTACCAAAAATTTAACTGGCATTTAATTTTTATTCACATATAAAAGTTAGCGTCATTAAAGTTGAAGGTATCTTTTTTTTGGAAAAATAAGTCCAAGTCATTAACTGTATAACACTCATTTGAGTCTTCTTTAAAAAAACGATCAAATAACAAAAATAATGTTTTAAATATAGATTACTATTCTAAAGACACACAGCACAGGCCTTAAATTAGAATTTTAAGGAACTGACCTCAAATTTTTTATATATTATTCAGGATGAAGCTAAAAATATGATAATCAGGCATTGAGGACCGTAGGCAAATTGATAATAATGAATTAGCCATCCAAGCAGAGTTCTAAAAGTGAAAAAAGTAATACGAATTACTTTTTCGAAATATTATATTTTATATCCTTCTAACTACTATTTTCATCTGTATTATTCCTGGAATTAATTATATGATTCAACTAAAATTCGAAACATAGGCTATTTGAACCATTTCCTGTCACAATCTGCAAATTATATGATTTCTATAATTTAAAAAAGTACTTTCTTGAGAATTTAATCTGTCGACAAGTTGACAAGGTTATTTAATGCAGTTCAGCTTTTAAGGAATATCAATTTTATATAGTTGCTGGAAAAACAGCTAACAATATTAAAGGTTATTCTTTTTTTATTTTTTTTTACACATAACCAACTCCCAAAGACTGCGGTTTAATATCCGGAAAGGTTACTCACCAGACGTCGGTAGTCGATTCCAATAATTCAATCTTTGTAGTCTCATGGAACCTTAGGAATATTAGGGTTTTCGAAAAACCTATCCTACACTTAGAAAAATCATCCTTAAAAGATAACGTACGTCATTATGTTATAGATACTTCAAGTACAGCCACTCAAGTAAAGTATTATATTTATTATAAAAACATTTAACATAAAACCAACGTAATTTTCTCATAAATAGCATTAATTCTCGCTCTAGGTGTCATTTGTAATTACATTATTTTAGTGACAGAAGTATTCTTGCTTAATTTTTACATAAACAGTCGAAATCAAGCTGTAATGTTAACAGATAACATTAGTTGCTGGACCTTTCACTACAATATTAAAGTTCCATATGTTACTCGCACAATAATACACTTACTCAATGTACTGTATGAATAAATCTCCTTAATGAATCACAAGACACCTGCACAAGGTACCTTCACAGATAGGTTATTTTACCATTTCACTTACATACACGACGAGCGCTTCCCGCTCTTCTCCTCAGTTACGGTTGGAATCAACAGTTAAGTTCCTTATTTACAGATGGTGCGGTGATAGCACATTCAAGCGTTAACATACCGGTCCCCATTGACATATTTAAACATTCAATCATTGTATGTACAACGCTATTTCACTAACTACTCAAAATTTGAAGATACATATTCATTAATTTTTAGCAATCAAGCAAAAAGAACACTTTTCAATTACATGAAATTCTCAGTTTAACGCAGCATACAATTAAAGAATATGACAATATTTACAATTATGAAGAAGAAAAATACATATATAATTCAGACACAGGTAATACACAAATTTTAGGGACAGATCTCTTAAATACACCAAATTGAGTTTTTATTTGAACTACACGTATTTTTTTATCGTCTCCAAAGTACACACTAATAATTCTGCCTAGTAGCCATTTATGTGTTGGCATATTATCTTTAACTAGTCACACTAAATCGCCAATTTGAACATTATTCTTTTCAAATCTCCACTTATTTCGCTGATGAAGCTGACTTAAATAATTACGATGCCACTTTTTCCAGATTAACTGTACTAATTTTGTTAACCTTTTCGAATTTTTAAAACTGTTATCATTTGCATTAGAAAAATCTAGTTCAGGAATAGTAGTTATAGTTCGTTCTAGTAGAAAATGCGCGGGGGTTAAGACTTCAAAATCATCTTTATTAGTTGACGAAGGACAGAGGGGTCTCGAATTTAGAATCCGTTCAATCTGCGTGACTACAGTTAGAAATTCTTCATAATTTAAATTAGCACCACTCACAACTCGTTTAAAATAATGTTTAAAGGGTTTTACTGCGGCTTCCCAAAGTCCGCCAAAATTTGGGGATCTAGGTGGAATGAATTTCCAGTCAATACCTTCGCTAGCTAAAAAACCAGCCAACTCTTTGCCTGTATCCAGAACCATTTTATGAAGTCTCATCATTTCCTTGAAGTCATGCACCTTGAAAATTTTTGGCATTATAAGAATATAATTTAGCACTTTTGCCGGTCTGATAATAAATTTATTTAACGTGGCTATAAAAGCCCTTGAACTAAGGTCTGATACCATTTCTAAATGTACAGCTGGATTTGGAAACAAAACATACAAAAATACAAACATAAATCTTACATAAAATACCCTTACGTTGATATCTATACTTTATGAAAAACGGATCACAAAAGTCCACACATACACAATTAAATGGAAAATTTGGTCTTACTCGATCTCTAGGCAGGTCACCCATAATTTGAGATGAAATAACTGAATTAGCTTTAAAACAAATGATACATTTATGAACAATTTTTCGACAGGTAGATCTACCACTTAAAGACCAAAACTTTTCTCTCACATAACTAAGTAATGTTGATGCATCTACATGAAAATATTTAACATGAATATATTCAATAATTAGTAAAGTTAATTTGTGATTTTTAGGCATAATAGCAGGATGTTTCTAAGAAAAACTATAACCTGAGTTACCCCAACCGTCCTCCAACTCTCATGACTCCATCAGAATCTAAGAACGGATTTAGGGATTTTAACTTACTCATTGGAAGAACACTCCTTTGTTGCTTGAGACACTTAATCGATTTGTATTGTGTTCTGTCAGTTGAATCACTTTAAAATTCTCTCCCACTACCAACCCAAGCTCTTCCGCTAATGTCTTTAAATCATCTTTTTGAGCTCGGCCTAAATATGCCATTGTGAAATGTTTTACACTATTAATTCTTTACACTAATAATACATACCCAAAATTTGTTTAAAATAAAAATTAATTGATATACCAATTGTCAAAATTAAACAATTTTTAAATCAAATAACATATTTTACCAAGATAATTTTCAATGTTTGAAAATATAATATTCATATGTAGAATAAAATTATAATTTATAATGTTATGTATAAAAGCCCTTGTCTTATGGTAAAACAATATTCAAGATCAATATATATATAAAAGTTACGAAATCAATTAGAGCATTTAATGAATAATAAATTTTACATACGTTTCTAGCAAAAAGAATATTTAATTTATAAGAACATAAAAAAATCTCATATGAATGCAACTCAGACAGAGAGAATATATATATTATACATATAATGAAAACACTTTTGCATCTAATTCATATTGAAAATAAAAGTATACACTATTCATCATACCAAAACGAAAGTAACAAAGTACACAGAGGATGTAATGACTGATTGACCTTCACTTTAGGGAGAATAAATTTCGTGGAGAAAAAACAGCTTATTCTGGCAAAAGGAAAAGAAAACTAATAAAATAGTTTCAGTTCAAATAAAAATTATACATACATATTCCATCGCAACGAAGTAGAAAGATACGATTTCAATTCGTTTCATTTAGAGAAACTTATTTAGCTCTTTATGATAACAGAATGTTTTAATAATTCACAAAATATTAGTAATTTGTTTTCAGAATGGAATACCAGACTGCTAAGCATTGAAATAGTTAAGGTATTAACACAATTATACGATAATGACATATAGCATTGGGTACACTCAAACATATAATTTAAAACATAAGATAAACATTCAAATGGAAGTTTCAAAGCTGTTACGTTTTAATACAATTATACAATAATGACTTACGGTATAACCACATTGAGCTAAATGTTTTAATGCCATTTCGTTTTAGAAATGATAATATTTAAGCAATGGATTGCTTGAAACACACAAATCAAGGAAAATATGTGAATATATGCATATTATATCTTTTTTTATATATACAGTTCTAACTAAGAATATAAGAACTATTTCAAAACATGAAAATTTTGTCAAACTTTGATTTTTCAAAATCAAAATATATTTTCGATTCGAGATGAATCGTTAAAATTACAATTCTATTCATAAGATACAGAATTGTTGATTTTCAAAATCAAGATATACTTTCGATTCGAGATGAATCGTTACAACAATGATTTCGAAATAGGAAATATTGCCTTTTAGACAGTATCGATTCAAAGAATTGTTAAAATTATATTATTCATGAATAAATTCAAAAGATCAAGGGGATCCATTCTAAATATGTTTGAAACTAATAAGCAAAAGTTATTTATCTATTTAATCCGCCGCTGCCCAAAGTTCGGGCGCCAATTTTGTAGCGCGTGGCATGAGTGAGTGGAATCTTTTGAATGAAGATTAGAAGATGAAGGGATCATCGTTTTTTTATTGGGTTCAATTCACACCAGGCAGATATACATCACAACAATATTTATAAGGGATACATATAAGACATGTACACAACACGCAACATACATACTCACGCATACCACAAAAGATACTGACTAGAAGTTGGGAAGAAAGTCTTATGGCGGATAGCGTCATCTGTTGGTTTTTTTGGTTCAGTTCTTAAGACCATCGGTTACAATACTGAATTGTCGATCTGAACAACGTTCCAATAAAGAAACAAATACTATAAATTGCTTGTCCGAAACACTATATTTTATAACCTTCGAACTAATGTTTTCTTCTTTATCATCCCTGGAATTAACGATATGATTCTGCTGAAATTTGAAACATAGGCTATTTCAACCATTTTCAGCCAAAATCAGCAGAATACATAAATTCTGTAATTAAAAAAATATTTCTTGAGAATTTATTTTATCAACACGTTGATAAGGTGATTCAATGCCCGTTCATTTTTTTAAGAATGATGTCAGTTTTATCTAGGCTCTGCAAGATTTGCGAAAAATATTTAGAGATTTCCATTACTGTTCCTGTTTTTTTTGCTGACATCTAATTGATCTGTTTGTATGTGTCTGTGTACGATGCAGACGTCATTATTCTCATTCTTATAACTATGTCTCAGATTTTTTTTCTTTTTGAAACGTCGAACGCTTTCTTTACTGTCATTATCTAATTTTTAATGATTATTTTTAGTGCAATTTTACTCATCAGGATAATGGTTACGTAATATCAGTCTAAACTTTTCCATTGGTTTGAGGTACCTTAGCTCTTGAACAACATAATGGATACTGGCGACAAACCTTTTAAATATGAGCCAAGGTCAAGTGATGAGGAAGACACTTGATCTAGTGTCCCTTTTTCTTAAATCCCATAGCCTGTTGGCATGGCAGTTTAATTTTGGTTCTCTTTAGATTAAACATGCATCAATTCCACTACGTAACGGTATTTTGAAGAGCGAAATCCGACATCTCTACCCATAGGTAATAGTTCCGTTGCTGTTGTAAACCAATTACCGAAGTCTTCTTGGCTACACTAGCTCAGGTGTAAAATGTTAAAACTTCGTCCCTGGCGTCGTTCTTGAGTCTACTTTCTGGGCCTTTTAAAATAAAACCGGATCCTGTAAACTCTCGAGTTCATGGTCCTCATTTATGGGATTCACATTTATCTTTTTTCAGATGATATCAGGATTTCTTGTTGAGACCAGGCTTTAACACTTTTTTCTCTTTCTCTGTTATATAAATCGTGAGATAAGCATACCACGGAGTTTCAATTTGTAGTAAAAGATTTATAATCCGAATGAGAAAAATTAGAAATATGTGAAAGAAAAAAAATGTTCCATGCTAAGTTTTGCAAAGAACGGCTGCCCAAGGTGCGCTTTTTTTTAAAAATTATTATTGTTAAATTACGCAATTAAATATAAAAATTAAAGTTGATTTTCTTGATGCCGTTGCATAATCGAAACTACGGATTCTCTGAAAACTGTCTCTTCTCGAACCATGCCAAGTTCACTCTTGCACCAAGTAGTTAACACATCAATCAATAACTCCCGAGACTAACCCAGAGATGGCGCTCGTAGTAAACCAGTAACCAGGTCTTTCTAGAGTACTAACCTTTGCTTGAAACGTGTCAAAATTTTAAGTCGATCGGACCAGAAACAGCTGAGTTATCGAGGTTGGAGTAAAGTCGTTTTGTAGTTTGTTTAAAAAATGGAAAAAACCGAGTTTCGTGTTCTGATAAAACATTGTTTTTTAATGGGTAAAAATACCGTGCAAGCGAAACAATGGATTGAAAAATGTTACCCGGACTCTTGTCCATCCAAAGCAACGATTTGTCGGTGGTTTGCCGAGTTTAAACGTGGTCGTACCGACACAAATGACGCGGAACGCTCGGGTAGACCTGTGGAAGCCGTTACACCGGAAAATGTGAGTGAAGTGACAAAAATTATAATGAAAGATCGTAAAGTGAAGCTCCGTGAGATTGCTGAGATGACACAGATATCATATGGAAGTGTATTTACTGAAAAAGGTTTTTTCCAAGTGGGTGCCGCGATTGCTTTCGATGGAACAAAAACAGCAACGAGTCGATGATTCAGAAAGCTGTTTATCGCTATTTACTCGCAACAAAAAAGATTTCTTGCGGAAAAAAAAAAGATTTGGAAAAGCGTTGGATCGATTTTATCACCCTAAAAGGTGATTAACAAAAGGTGTTATGTTGATGAATAAAAAAAATTTTGCAAAAAAAATGTTGTTTTCAATGTTAGTCTCGGGACGTATTGATCCATGTGTTAAGAGTACAGAAGTCTTGCATGCAGCGTGTTGGAGGAGTTGATAAATTCTTTCAAGTCCAGATGACATTGGTGACTGCAGCCTTTCCTTAAGTAGGATGTAGAACAATCTTTCAATTATGAGTTAAAGTGAGGAAATCTCTCTTTGTCGTAAAAAATGTTTTATGCGGGTCACAAATGTTTCAAAAGTATTTCAAAGGGTTTTCTTTTGGAAGTTGGATTGCTATCTTAAAAGGCTTGCTGTAATTGTACTTAGAACTTACCTATACACCTGTTCGGAATGCAGGTGGAGTCTTGTAGCTTTTCTGTAATATGTGCATATGATGCCAGAATAATTTTCCATGTTGCTTCGCAGTTCTTACATTAAGCTCTGAACGAAAAGAACCAAAGAGGAATAATAGCCTATTTTGTTCTATATCCCATGAAACCACCCAATCAATAAATCAAAGAATGTCCATAGGAAAGAGCGAAACTCGTGCCGAATTTGAATGTACATTAGACATTAAAAATGATATTAAAAGAAAAGCTGAAAATTGATATATTTTGCACAGTGTAGTTTCGCTTAATTGTCGTAGATAAGTGAGCTCGTATATAGTAAAATATGTGGAGAACAAGCTGTAAAGTTGAATTAGGCACTGGATTAAAGATAAATTTTTGTATGAATACATTCTACATCTGGATACAGATATAAAGCTGCTTATCGTATTCTCAGATCTTAGATAATAATTTCAATTTATGTTTGAATACTGAAAAATAGTTTTTGAATTGGTGAACTGATTCGTGGCAACATCAAAAAACTGTCAGTTAAACAACATTACGCATATCTTTGAGCAATGGTCAATAGGACGAGTACAATAATGTATTTCCCTATCAATATGTTGTAATAACAATAAGATAGTGTGATCACAAGGACTCTGTGAGCTGCACCAGTGTTAACGTTAAGTAAAGAAGCTTTTCTAGGCTCTCTGTCATTATTTTGATGAAATATGATTTCGTGACTTTTGTTCTAGACGTAGTTGTTAATTTCAATGTGTAGAGGAAGTGTCTAATAAAGTACTTATTCGAGGGCTGCTTTTTTTTCAACCTCCAATTGCACACTACGAAGACCAGGAATGCGGCAGCTAACTGGTGTGTGCAGGTACTGGTGTATATCTCCCGCTATACACGCTTTGTCATTGCCTAGTCCATTACGCCCTTTCTTGTTGAACTGCAGTCACGTAAACATGGCTGTATCTATTGATTCTCCCGCCAAGTGTGAATTTCGAAGTGTTATTCGTTTCTTGCAGACAGAAGGGAATAATGCATCTGAAATTCATCGAAGAATGAATCGAGTGTATGGAAACAGCTTTATGAGTGATGGTGTCGAAAGTTTAAAGATGGCCGAACTGCTTCCCCGACCCAACGGTTTCTTGAGCAATTTAAATGGGACATTTTCGAACATCCACCATATGGTCCCGACTTAGCACCAAGTGACTTTCATATTTTTTCTGAATTGAAGAAGTGACTTCGGGGCAGCGCTTCCAAACTGACCAGGAGCTCAAAGAAATGGTCACAACTCACCTCAATTTATTGGCTGCAACATTTTATGAAGAGGGTACTGCAAAGCTTGTTCACAGATATGAAAATGCCTCAATCGTCAAGGTGATTATGTAGAGAAGTAACCTTTGTTGTACATTACTTTTGGTACTAAAATTATTTTCTTATATTTACCCGTCTTTTTATTATAGCTAGTCGGAGGTCGAAAAAAAACCAGCCCTCGTATATTGTGGTAACAGTATGCCTATCATTCTATTTGACCGTAACAAATTAATATTAAAGGGTAAGTCATTTATGCATACCCAACTATAATCACTCGGGAGTGAAACTGGTGCGTGCATGGTTAGGGTATCGACACTTTGATTTAAGTTCGCGTCTTTATGTGATGAATCGAACAACAGAATATTATATTAAATGATATAACTAACTTTACTCAAGAAATTTTTTTGTACTGATATATTTCTCGTGGCTTAGTTTTTTTTTAAAAATTAGAATGTATTAGAATGAGAACGGGCAAGTGAAATAACAATACCAGAATATATATGTAACCATTCAAGTTTCCGCACATCTGCTGACAAGGAATTTAAGACTAACATTTTAATATTCCAAATTTTATCTGAGAAATTTCTTTCATATAAGTAAAAATTAACAAATTTCTGCTCTATAATCTTATTTATACTACTTATATTTTAAATAATGCGATACATGCAAGTATAGCTCTACATTTTTATAAAAATCTAATTTCAATATTTTTCTTATTTGAATTAAAAAAAAAAAAAAACTCTAAACATTTATATATATAATTCTTCCAAAACAGACTTTCTGTTGAGGCAGCTTAATTAATTGAGTAATATACTCTCGACTTCAGGGTGCCGTGTTCTAAGAATTACTTTAAATGACAATGTTTGTGAATATGACTAAATAATTAATACTGTTGTTAGAACACCTTTGTATGAGCACCTATTTGAGGATAATGGTTCATCATAACTATACGCATATTTCTGAATTACGAAGTCAGTCGCCAGTACATTTTGCCCAACTCTAAAGATTGGTTGAATCCAAACCATTAAGTGAACATGTTTGTTTAAGAAGTAATTTAAAAAAATGTAACTCTTACAATTTACTCCTAATGTGGACAGTTTTTTAATAATGCTTTAGCATCTATATGTGGATCAAAATTGCCAGAGACATCACCAGCAGCTCTGGCGATGCTTTTGAACAGAGCTTCTTAAACTGTGTATAGGGACTCCAAATGAGGATTCAAAGAAAAATGTTGGGATCTAGATAACTTAATTCAGATATATAAAAATTGAGAAAAATTTGTAATCTATTTATTATATTTAATGTAATATGTTACATTTTCTGTGCAAGCGCAGTTACGTATAAAATCTTAATATTGATTGAATTCAGCTGCACACCATACTTACATATTGAAAATATACCCCCAAAAGTACTGTAATAATGGTGTCACATTGAATTTTAGCATTATTCGGAATCAAAATATGACCACAAATGCAAAATACATAATGTCCTGGGCGCCGGTTCTCGGCACCGTTACAACTAGAACCAACAGACTTATCTGGTATAATCAGTTGTTTACGCTTCGTCTTAAGTATATACATGCAGCGACGCTCTTCAACGTTAAAAAAACGGCCTTACTCAACCAGCCCGAAGAGATATCTTTTCGGCTTGATTGGTAGGCCCGTCTCCTTCGGATCCCTTGGACCAGGGTTCGAATCTACGCTGCCGTTTCGGCGCCTTCTGAGCAAAATGGCGCACGTTTATCTCCATTCCGTATCATCACGCTGCGTTGATACTGGAGGGGGAGTATTGCAGCGACGCTCTTCAACGTTAAAAAAAAAGCCTTACTCAACCAGCCCGAAGAGATATCTTTTCGGCTTGATTGGTAGGCCCGTCGCCTTCGGATCCCTTGGACCAGGGTTGGACTATATTGATTGCTTAACTCAATTTTCTTAGTTTAACCTTTTATAAAAGATAAATAATATTTACTAATATAAACAAAAGTTTTAAAAATAAAAATTGTCTTATTAATAATACAATCTCCTAAAGTTGGTTTAGATCGTAATTGTATACCTTAAAGCAGTGTTTCTCAACCTGTGGGGTGCCCCCTCCTGGGGGGGCGAGCACACTAGAGAGAAGGCACGAGAATATCCAAGAGAAAATGTTATTTAAAAAATTGATAAACTGACTAGAAGGAAAGCACTCATATACAAAGAAAACAAAATACATTTCGACATATTTAATAATTAACTTATTAAATTAAAAAACTTCTAAATCAAAACTTACTTAATTAAAACATACAAAACTAAAAACAAATTTAATAATTATTAGTGACTTCCTTGGGCCTGTCTTGCAGAGCAAAGTTTTTCGAAGGAAGGCTTAATATTAGAAATAGACACTCTCAGTTCTGTTTCTATATTTAGCTGAGATCTATATTTTTTCTTCAAAGAAGCCACAGCAGAAAATCCAGTTTGATAAAGGTAGCATGTTGAAAATGGTAATAGAATGCAAAATGCTCTTGTGTTTAGTGCAGAAAAATAATCCTCTACTCCTGAACGAAATTCAAATAGTGATTTATTATTAAATTGTCTTTTGGTTTCGCCGCTTGTCGTGAGTTCTATGAATTTTTCTTCCACATCAATTGAGAGTCCTTCGGGAGTCTTATGAAATGGATCCCTAACCCACTCGTAACTTGCTATCAGTTTGTCATCAGCAAGAAAATACTTTATAAAATTCTTTGCCAGCATGGCTAAATGGTTTTCAATGGTTACAAAACCCGCTTCTACATATTCTTCTTCAGTTTTGTAAATTTTAGTGCAATCATTCACATTGGCAAACATTGTTAGGTTTTTTTTGCTTTATATTTCTTCTCCATAATTCCAATTTTCTACATAAAACATTAACTTTATCACTCGTATCCAACATATGTGTATTTGCTCCTTGGAGTTGAAGATTCAAGTTATTTAATTTCTCGAATATATCGACCAAATAGCTCAATTTATCACAAATAAACCATCTCGAAATCCTCAGCTTCCGGTCTGTTTTCTTTTTCTAGGAAATTTGCGATTTCTTCTCTTAATTCATAAACACGTTGCAAGAATTTCCCACGTGATAACAATCTTGCCTCGCAATAAAATATTAACCCTGAAAGTATTGCACCCACGTCTTTACAAAGTGAGTAAAAGATTCTTGATTTCAGGGGTCTCATTTTCATATAATTTACTACGGTTACAACTATACTTAACACAATATTCAGACCAGGACTCATTTCTTTGGAAACCAAAGCTTGTCTGTGGATCATGCAATTGGTCCAGACACACTGAGGAGATTTTTGTTTTACAAGTGTTTGTATACCTTGGAATCTTCCGGACATTGAAAGCGCACCATCGGAGCATATTCCGACTCAATTTTTTAATTCTATGTTTGCCTCGTTCATAAAATCCTTAAAAATAGCAAATAATGCGAGCGCTGTTGCTTTGAATTCTATTGGTTTGCAGAAAAATAGTTCTTCTACTACTGACATTATCACAAAATCTAGTATAGACAATGAAATGAGCATATTTATTAATATCCGTTGCTTCATCAAGCAGTATTGAAAACTAATTGTCCCGCAACTTCGAGAAAAGCTGACACTGTACATTGTCAGCTATATAACCAATTCAACGAGCAATAGTATCATTTGAAAGAGGTATGAACTGCAACTGTTTTGAAAAATTATCTCCAAACATAGATTCTACAATCTCAATTGTTGCTGGCAAAATAGGCTCTTCACCAACGGTGTGAGGTTTTTAAATCTGGCTATTTCATATGAAACTTTGTAGGATGCAATTAAACCCTTTTTTATTCACAGACAAAGTTTCTTTATCAAATGATTTTTGCTTTTCATATGATTTTAATTTTAATTCGAAGAATTCTCTGGGTTTGTTGACGTACTCACTTTGAAGCGTTTCCAATTGTCATTTAAGTTAATTAGGTTCCATGCTGTCTGCGGCCAACAGTTTTAAGCAAATGATACACGGGACCTTTCTTCTTCATTTACTTCAGTGCTGGTAAGCCCCAAATTTAAGTATTCTTGAGAATGTTTTCTTGATTTCATTTTCAGAACCACGCTCTTCTGTGTACTTGATGCTTAACTATCGTCTAATGCTCGCTTACGCCCGCTTTAAAAATTATCCATGAACCTGCCTAAATCTGCTGCTTTGAATATTTAATACGATGAATTGCACTTAACACGAAACATAAATAACATTCGATAGATTCGAAGGCGATCGACTCGAATGAGAATTGAAACTTGCGTTATCGAATATTTTCCTTCTTCCTATGAGAAAAAAAATTGCTCCTTGCATGCTCCAGACGGCTTCCACAAACCATATTACTTATTTTTTCTCTTTTCTTTAGTCATGCTTCTGTTTTACTTCTTTTATTATTCTAAAAAAAGTATTCCTAGTTTCATCACGTTTTAAGTTTACTTTCATTGACGAACTTTTGTACTATCATATTCTTTTAACGTTATCTCCATGTTTGGCTTTCATTTCATACATAATATTTAAATTTTGAATTCATTCGCTTCATCTGTTCCCCACCCGCTTGGCAAAATGCCAAACGTGGTTTCTCGCCAACGTTGGCTCGCTTTTACTCTTGTTTTGGCAGTTAGTTAAAAATAATTTAAAACAGAAATCAAAATACTGAAAAAATATTATTGTTGTATACATATTATTGTATGCGGGCGCGGGATCAAAATTATGATTGAAAACTGGGCCGCGAATAATGAAAGGTTGAGAAACGCTGCCTTAAAGAGGTAAAAATAATTTTAGACAGGTATTCAAACAATCAAATATTTTAGAAAGAACTTATATATACTTACATATTCTGCAGCAATTACTTGAAAAATTAATACGACAGATATAGACATACAGTCAAGTAGCCTCTCCATATTCATGTTCCATAATGATCAATTAAAAATAAGGATAACTAATTTTTGTTTAAGCTTTGTGGTATTTATATGAATGGAAAATCCTTTTGATAAATTTTTTTTTATCATTCTACAGTTTTGGATGGAAGAGTGATGACTGATCAATTTTTTTCCAGAATTTCTGCTGGAAATTATTTGCTTTTCATATCAATATTTAGTAATGTTATTCTTTATTTAAAAATATTTCAAAGTAATTATTTGTAAGTTTCCTCATCATAATAATTTCTTAAAAAAAGTTGAGTAAAAAAATTTATTTAATATCATGCTGTCTGATATTCTAAAAATTCTCGAAACCAAAGGCAAGAAGGCAGCAAAATATCATTTGAATGCCTGTTAATTTTGAGCATTTTCTATGGTTGATATGCATTATATTCACACATTTTTGAAGCATGCATTGTTCCTTTTTATCCGCTAAAATCAGTTATTATCATACAAGTAATTTTTATTATTAGTTAAATGCTACTACTGAAGAAAAATGATAATTTAAAATGACGATTTAAGAATTCAGTTAATGAATGAAGTACTTTTAGTTTGAAGTAGACAATATTCATGTAGTTTTACGTAAATTGTATCATGCAAGGCATGTTTTCTAGCATATCATCAAATTTTAGTTGTATAATTAAACTTTTGAGATAGCTAAAAAAGGCCAATATGTTTAAAATTTCGTACAAATTAACAAGCTCGCATATCAAAATTATCTAAATTCGTGTACTAACAAGTCAAAGTTTTAAATATTTATTTTATCTTAAAATCTATATATTTAACGATGATATCTTTTATATTTGTTAGGAGAGCAGCTGACATCTAATGAACGTTTTACAGGTTCAATATGATTGTGTAATAACATATTGTTTGGCTTATTTTGGACTGTGTATAAAATATGCAATAATTTTTTTTTGTATTTGTATACTCATATAAATATTGATTTTATTAGTAATGTATCAAAATGTAGTGCAGTCTCTCAGAATTATAAAGAATCATACTAACAGAAATAAATTTACCAACAATTTTTAAATGTAGCATTTAGATACCTAACTTGCCTTATACTCCTCACCATTACCTTATAGTACAACTATACATTCTATGGTAGCAAAGTAGTGGCTAGACAACGCTCAACCGCACATAGAATTCATTCGTAAACACGCTTTGCAGCATGTGGAGTTGATTCTTTGGAAGGGAATGTCTGCTGATATCCACGATAGGGCATATTTGGCACGAGATTAGCTGTAATTTGCTTCATCTTCCCCAGCCTCAATCAGAGAGCGAACTATGTAAGATGGTTTAAAACATATGGGCGAACCATAGGATCGAGCCCTGTGTTACAACGAAACAAAAAAAGGATCTTTTTAGGGAAGATTTCGCACTTTAGGCACTACGCGCCAAATGTGGCGGACGTACCTTGTGATTGAACTGCCGAGCAGCCCTGTGTTGGTGCCCTGTGTACGCAGGGTTATTTTGGCAAAAGAAGTTAGTTGCTATGCTGTTCTACGCAAGTGAGGTGACCTGCCACTCTCCCCCCTTTACCTAAAGGTTTAAGTAATCAATTAATAATGTTTTAATCTAAATTCCTATTCTGCAATTAAGACCTGACTCCGCGCTGAAATAATTTAATAATGTGGATAAATTTTAAAATAAAGCCAAGAGTCAAAAATTAACTGTGTGCTTCTGTTTCATCGCATTGTGTGTGAGGTGTGTTTTTATGCATATTGATTCTTTGAATTAAAAAAAAATCATTTAATGACTCGACTGTTTAAAAATACTCCACTATACGATCGGCCAACTCCGTAACACCCTGATACCACAAAGGTTCTGATGTGTAGTGTGGCTCATGTACGTAAATCAATTGATTCTCCAAGGGACTTTCCTCCTTTTCGTGGTATGGAGAGGCATATGTCAGCTCAAGGTTCGTCCTCATCACTTGATCAAGGTTCGAAATTAAGTCGCTTATAGCCTTCGCGTTACATCCAAATTGAACGTTAATAATCAGTTAATTAGTCATTCGTGAGAATAGCAGCTTCCATTTCTCTGGAAATTATCTGAACACTTGTTGAATCTGTGCTCCTTAGAGATTCCTACTTGCATCACTGAGAGAAGTTATCTGTTTCCTACTGATCCTCCTGGATTTTCATTCATGTATTACAATTATTTTCTTGCGAATAAAATTACTTATATAGATATGCATTCTCAGTGTGTGTATAGATTTTTCATCACAATCTATCCACCTATTCATGGTTTTCGTATCTGGCAATGAATATTGTTCCGTAAGAAGATAATTTAAGATATTATGAAGAACAAGGGAATATATTGGCTTAACCCGTTCGCTCCCAGCATATCACAGGCGTTACGCTCTTGTTGACTCTTCTGTGACCAGCATATCACGAGCGATATGCCCTGTGAGTGTTTTCAATGGCCCAACGTATCAATAGAACGCTTGATGAGAACGTTTTATTCGATTTCCTTAATATTACTATATGGCGTTACAATACCACGAAATCTATATAGATACGTTATTTGGAGTGTTGATCTTGGTCATATGGGCTTGGATTTCACTTCTGACTACCAGGATGGGGGGTAATTGTTAAAAGCACGTGTTGCAGCGCGTCTCTTTAAATATAATGACATGATTTAAAGGATGCACTTGCTTTCGGTTTGCTTTTTTCTTTCTTACTTTTTTCTTAGAAGTTCGAAGGAGAATTTATGGCCTTTTATGGGGGTTAGGGCTTTTGCTAGCAGATGTTCTCAGCTGTTCGTTTCCTTCGGTTAGTTTTTATTTGTAGCGATAGTCATGACGAAAAGAAAGTGTTTATCTGATACTGAGATTTGCGAAAAAAAAATGAATCTGACAGTAATGTTAGCGAAAATAATCCAAATCTGTGCATTGACATTAAAGTAAAAAATTAAAAGGGGCGGGGGAGGACTAAGATGTGCCCTTTGCTCAAAATCTTGTGTGAAGTGTCAAAATATGTGTGTAAGACATGTGACGCTGTACTATGCATTGAATTTTTTTTATAAATATACCATACAGCAAGATAAGATTTATCTTTTAGATCTATATATTCCATATAATGGCACATCATTACACTATGAAATTTATATAACATATGTAAGTATATTTTGTATTTTCTTAAAAGTATGATTTTTATGTAATTTTATGTATAAAACATTCAGTTTTCGATTAAATCTTTTTTTCTTTCGTATATATTAAGTTTAATGCGTTTTAAATAAGATATGTAAATACCAAAATATTTTAATAAATAGCGGATTTTAGAGGAATTTTTTTCACGAATTAGTCTTAATATCCAAAATCGTGTGGACGCAGTATAACACTCAGCTGTAAGAACTCAGAGAAGCACTTCTTTTTTCTCCCTTCGGTAGTGAAAGGGTTAAATCCCACGGTTATTTATGTATTTCTGAATATTGCTAGCGTGGATGAAAACTGATGTCGTACACACGATATCACATTTTGAAACAGTGTATCCATTTTTCTAATAACGAAAATTATGATTCTGAACATAGGCTAATTCAAAACTAAATAAAAGTTTGGCAATTTATTCAATAAAAGACGAGTTGAGTAAAAAGGCCTTTGAACAGGATGTACCCGTTGAAGCAAGTCTTCTTTCATATAAAGTTAGACTTGCTTGAAAGTAATACTTACCATTAAAAAGGGCAATATTTGATGCAAAGATATACATGAATAGCAAGTTAAAAAAATGGATACATTAAGTCGTCAATAATTTTTACAGGGAAAGTAATCCTTTTGAATGTAGGGCTTATGAAGCCAGAATTTTCTAAATCGATGCAAGTGGTTCTGACACTAATGAAGTTTTACTACATATGGGACACTATATAACATTGGATAATTCTTCTTCGTCTTCAATTTTATCTGATACTATTGTCAAGAATAAAACTAATTTTCATCTGATGATCGATCTCAACAGAACAGAAGTTAATAATTATGTGACAACAAAAAAACTCAAGAAAGGTGACACCGTAGCGTTTCAACGTGGGAAAGCTCTCATTTTGAGATGGAAAGACAAAAGGATGTATCCCTTTTATAAACTATTCATAATTTGGAGATGAGTGCAGTGAAATCGTCTACAGAAAAACTGGTGAAGCCAAATATGATTATTAGCTATAATGACACCATGGGTGGCGTTGACCATGACGATAAAAATTTGGCATATTATGCAGTCCCAAGGAAATATGGGGAAATTTAAAAAAAAGTTTCCCTTTATTCAATCAATGTACTTAAAATTCTTATGTCGTATACAAGAAAAACGGTAGTTCTAAAACACAATTTTAGTTTTCGATTGAATTTGGTGAATGAAATGGTTATAAAGTACCACTTGGAATCAGTATGCAGCAAAAGTGAATTTGAATCGTGAAAAAGAAAAAAAAGAAATTAAACACCCTTAATACTAATCGTAATAGTTATAGGCTAGATAAAACTGATATCAATCTTACAAGATGAACTTAAACTTAAATTATTTTGTTATTAGATTAATAAACTGATTTTCGAAAAAAATATTTTCGACATGAAGGATTCAACTTTTCGGTGTTTTTATTTAGAAAATAATTAAAATAAACTAGTTTCAAAAAGATTTTTAAATTAGGTCATTATTTCCATGTATACAGGTTGTTCCAGATCTCCACGTACAAACAGGGTGGGGAGTAGAGAACATTATTAAAAATCACAACCACGTAGAAAAACATGGCACGAAATGGCACCCCCAGGTGATAACGAGACATGAAGGCGGAATAAGAACATAATGCAGACAGAAAACGCTTTATTGCAGGAAATAGAACGAAATAATTGTTAAGCAAATCATAGGATTTATTCAAAATGTCATCAATTCACATGACATCCATATCTGCATGGATTGGAGAGCATTCTCAAACATACCAGAGGTTTTGCGATGATACTGCTGGAGCCGCGAATGGATTTCGGTTCACAGTTTCTGCATACTTTTTACCAACATGCTTGTTCGTGTTAAATGGCGGATGCAGGGGCCAAGCACGTGCTTTTACCACCTTAATTTCATAAATATTCATAATAAGATACCTGAATAGGCAATATCAACCTAATGCGCAAATTCCGTCAATATACTACTGTGCAAATTAGTATTTATGTTAAAAAATTAAGACGCAAAACTTTTACATTATTTAAGAGTAGACTATCAAAATTAGTATTTTTAAGGTAATTTGATGTCCAGCTACAAGATGGTGCGAGGGCAAGTTCCGCAAAAAAAAAAAAAAAGAGAGAGATTTTGAGCCGATTTGCGGATTTTTTCAGGATTCGTACTGTTCGTGTTGTGGTCGCTCTGTAACTTGTATTGGTACCTTGAAGGATCCATCTTGAGAAATTTTCTGATTGAGCCGACATTTGGTGATTTGATTGCGCCTCGTAGGTAACCTTTCCTGATGCAATCATGTAACAGCGGGCTCCATTAACTGGGCCACAGAAGAAGCGAATGTCGGTCGATTGGGCTTTCGTGAAACGATTCATGTTGACGTATTCAGAAGACATCTACAATGAAGAATCCACATGCGTCGATCTTGAGATGTCGTGTACAGCGCCACTTAACCATTAATAACCGTATTTTCTTGCGTACTTAATACTAATAAATGAAATGAAAAATTAATCAGAGAAGTGAAAAGTTTAAAGAAAATTCACAGAAAACAATTAAAATCATAACTGAGTTATTTTACTTTTCCAAAGAAACTACATATAAAGTATTTTTTAAAAACAATATTGTTACAGATGCAGAGAAATTTTTCAATATTACGTTAGAAACGTAGGTACATTTTAAAAATTTCCTTTTCTTTTTCATCTATGTCATAAAAGGTTCTGGAAGATCGTTCACATATTCCTTAATCCATTTTAAGAAATACAGGACTTTGGTAAATACTACTGGATATTTAGGTTTACATAGAAAGTTTAAACCATGGGAAACAATGCCAAGAATGTAGAAATTATTCTCGATCTTGATGAAATTCGGCGTGCCTGAGTCACCCTAAAACAGAATAATTTGCATTACAAAATTACATGATATCGAAATTTAAAATGCATGTTTTATTGAGTCCTATTTTTCATTTAATATAAGAAATGAAACACACATTTAGAATAACTATTTAACAATAAAAACCCAATCTCAGAATACTTATTTAAAAATACCCAAATTCACAACACTTATTTAATATAATTTTTAAACAAGTGTTGAAATAAATAATACCTGCGAAAATTTTATTGAATGAAAACCGACCATTTAGAGAAAAGTACTTTCCTGGACACAACAACGACATTCAAAGTCTAAAGAATTATCCGTTTTGAATATAGTTTTGTTGCGAATAACAGACAAAAGCATCGATTTTTATTTTTTTTGAAGTTAGATGTTTTTTTACCTTATAGTTTTGTTTCCTTTTAAGGAATATTTCTCAAACTTTTGTACATGTTTTCCTTGAGACTCCTAATCAATCCAAAGTACCTCCACGAGTCGTGCTGTATTCCTACAGTTTCTCTTGTAACCACCTATCGTATTATTTTTCTATTCACCTTATGAGATTATGTTTATGAAAAAATGTTTTTAACAATAAGTAAAATAAAATGTTATAAGCAAATAAAGTAAAATAAATAATTAAAATAAAATAAATAAATAAAATCTGATAAGTAAATAAAATAGAATAAATAAATGAAATAGAATAAATAAAATAGAATAAATAAATAAAATAGAATAAATAAATAAAATAGAATAAATAAATAAAATAGAATAAATAGAATAAAAATAAATAAATAAATAAAATAGAATAAATAAATAAAATAAAATAAATAAATAAAATAAAACATTCGTGTAATAATATAAACAATAAATATAAAAAAAAATAATAATAAATGAAAATATAATAAAAAATGTAGCAAAAATAAATCATTATATTAAATTTAAATAAAACGTTCCAATTTGAGCAGTGAGGTCACGGTACTCGGAAATGCTTCTCACATACATGATATCATGCACAGGAAAGGAGAATACGATTACAATTCTGAACGAGTTAAATGCTTACAAGATATATGTCGTCAATTTTCAGATTTTGGTAAATGCTTTCCTTTAAAAAAAAGAGTTCAAGGTATAGTTTACGATATATATAATATGTAATGCATTTCCAAGCACATCCAAACAAGCAAATATATTGAATTACTTTGATGTTAGTTATATTTTCTTTTTTTTCCCAAGTATTAACTACGCAATGGAAAATATTTTTGACCTGATATGTAGACTGGTCAGAGTTGCTATCTATATTCGATGTTTTCGTCTGCTGTCATAGTCACATGTACTGGAATAAAACAAATGTGAAGAGAGAAAAATGTTCTGAATATGATTTCTTAAAGTTATTAATAATATTATTTACGTAAATAACATATTTGCAACTAAAATGAAAATTCTATCAGATTTTTTTTTAAAAAAATTAATTTGTGTTTTATTTGAAATTGTTAGTAAAAATAATTTAACTCGAAAAAAATGTTTACGTATGTTCTACGTTGAGCGGATGATTCAAAAATCCTAAAAATTTTAGTTGTTAAGTACTAGTGTTGCTGACCATCCTATGAAACTATCCTGCGTCTCTTGAAATATTTATCTCTTCCATTTTACTATTCAGTAAATGAATAATTATTCAATTAAAGTACGTTTCTCAGAAACAGTGTCTAACAAACATTATGTATTCTCTTAAAGATGCTCTTTAAAAATCATATTTCAAAATAATAAACATATTAAATACTGTGCATGATGTCTCTGATGTTCCAACAGCACACTGATATTGGTACTTTATCTTATTTGGCAAAAAAACCCTCATACATTTTTCCACTGGGACTTCCTTCATTATTCCTTCTCTCAGCATCTGAGGACCCTCTGGAAAGAAGATATTCAGTTTTAGATACAGTTAAGGTACAAAAGAATAATTTACGGGAAATTTCCCCTAAACGCTTACTGTTCAGTTTAAAAAGAAAAATTATGTTTCGAAGATAAGGTTATGCCATCGCCAGTCAGATGTTTTAATAGTAAAATTTCACTTGGATATTTTTAAATATGAAATATCTAAATATATAATAAACACTCATGGACAAAAAAATTAGCTCACAAAGAAGGAGTCATCCAAAATGAAACGAAATTTTACGAACATAATGACAACTGTGATATTAGTAAATGATTAGAAAATCAAAGAAAAAGGATCATTTATTTCAGAGAAAAGGGCAAAAGAACGGAGGATTTAATACCCCGTTGAATCCCCTGTAGCGCGAATGCACGATGCGATACGATTGGGTATTGAGTCATACAAGTTCTATATGATATCTCGAAACATTTCGTTCCATATTTGTTGTAACCTTGCCTCTAGTTCGTTCAAATTCGTGGAATGCATAACTCACCGTAACAAATGATCTCAGATAGGCTCGATTGGAAACAAATCTGGGGATCGGGCAGGCCAAGGAAGGGTAGTAACAGTGCTCAAACAGTCTTGTGACACCCTTGCCATGTGAGGCCGAGCATTATTTTGTTGAAAAATTGCTCTTTGGAGCCGTTGCATGAGTGACAACACATGTGGTTGCAGGATGTCATGGACATACCACTGGGCTATCATGGTGCCACGGATCAATACTAGGGGTGACCGTATATTGTAGGCAACGGCACCCCATACCATCATACCGGTTGTGGGAGCGGCGTGTCGGTGTAAAGCAAAGGGAGGATTGAGGTGTTCACCACGGGGTCTCCATACACGAACATGATTTTCATCAGTGCTGAGATTGAATCTGCATTCGCGCTAAAGACGACCTGGTTCCATTCCGCTGCAGTTCAGTTTCCTCGTGCGCTGCACCACTCCAAACAGAGGCGTCGATGGGTGGGCGTCAAGGGCAACACACGTAATGGGTGCCGCGTTCCCAAATGTCCTTCAGCCAAGCGCCTTCGTATGGAACGAGAAGACACAGGGGGCCCTAGTGAAGGTCCTAGTTGTGCCTGGATGGAAGCCGATGAAGCAGTTGGCTGTACGCGTGCATTTCTTACGATGTGGCGGTCTTCTAAACAACTGGTCTGTCGATGGCGTCCTGAGCCTGGTCTTCGTGTAAATGACATCTCTCGGAACCACTGGTCCCAACACCTCCTCACAACACAATCAGAGCGGCCTAATTGACGAGCTACTTGCCTAACTGACCACCCAGCTTCCAAGATGGCGATGATTCTCCCCCTCTCAAACTGCGACAGCTGCTCATATTGTCTTCGAAAACAGCGTAATGGCATGTCTACCTCAGCTCTTCCTTTGTAAACGATTGTGCACACCCAAACAAGCTTTGGTTACTTATTTTGTACTCCACGGAGTATGACGTTAAACACCCTCTACCCGCTACACGTAATGCACAATCAAGCTGCCGTTCTAATCATTTGCATATCACCTTGACATATACCTTCATGCCAAGTTTCAATACGATCCCGCATTTATTTCTTGGTGCGCTAATTTTTTTGTTCATGAGTATATATATATATATATATATATATATATATATATATATTTGTACATAATTTAACTTTCTAATTTTTCCCATTATATAAACCATTAGTAAAGAGATCACTCCTATTTTCCGATACAATTCCAAAATATCCTTTCATTTCTGCAATCATGCGCTTTAAAATTTGCTTAAATCAATTATCCCAGAATCGTAAATCTGTAGGAAAGAATTCCCTATTAGGCTTATGGTCGCCATAAACCCCCCTCACAATCCTTTCATCGCGTATCACATGAGTTACCACGTGGCCTGGAGAAATCCCTACCATTAAATTCGAAGGCAAGGTAAAATTTGCTCTCTTCTGCCTTTGGCGAAGCTACATCTCTTGCATTGTCCATTTTACTAATATGTGTATTTATTGCCTCTTTCTCTCATTAAAATGAATAAATTGTCTTAATTAGAAAAAAGGTGTTCTTGTTATAACGCTAGTTCATAATACATTTTTACACATCCATTAAGGATATGTTGCATATATATATATAAATAAATATGAATGTCTAAAATAGTCTCAGGATATTTACACCGTAGTAATTGTCTTAATTTTCAAGTTTATCTACTTATTCTACATTAATATAATTATGTCGAATAGCTTAAAGGGAGAGGAAAAAAAGGGTGTGAAGGAAGATGTCAGAAGACCAATTAATGGTAATTGTATTTACGATCTCTCTCCGTGCTCGGAAAATTTCTTTTTCTAAAAAAGTGTTTCACGCGCTTAAGATAAACACCCTGTTATGATCGAAATTTCCAACTTGCGATTTATGAAAAATATTTTTTCATGCTTAAACCAGTTATGTTATTAAAATAAATTCCACTCGATAAGGTGCCCAAGACAGTCAGAGCGAAACGTTATTTGAGACTGACATAAAACCATATATATGCAGAATAATTTCCATTGACCTAGGGATTAGTTATAAAAGCAAAAATACACTGTTGACAGATGAAAGATGTAGAGAGTCCAGAAAAAGCATATTATTGTAATTAATTATTAAATAATAATTTTTTTGTAAGACTTAATACATTTTTTACTGGACACATGATTTTAAACTTGATATAATTAGTTCATTTCAGCTTTGATTTTGCCATGCTTGGTGTACTAAAGAGTTTCGGCTGTGGACCACCCGTATTTAACGGGAAAACAAAATAAGCAAACAAAATTGTTTTGTTTTTCTGAAGAATTAAACTGTAATACTTACCAAGTCCTGTTATTTCATATTTGCCCCATCCAGCAATGAAGAATTTTTGGTCAATTTTGTACATCTCTTTATTGGTTGGTAAACATATAGGGTTAATCATTTTGCTGCAATTTAGTGGCTCTGCTAGTTCAAGTAGGGCAATATCATATACAACGTCAAGGAAGTCAAATTTCGGGTGTATAATAATTCTCTTAAGTTTCAACTTTTTTCCAAATTTCTCCTTTCCCAGTAAACGGATGGAAAAGTCATTTGTCCTGTTGTAGCATTCATTTGTGGTATTTAGTTTTTTGCACTTCTTAAACTTTCTGAAACTTTTTTGGCTAAAATAATATAAGGATAAAAAAAAATTAAGCTACAACGATATATAGAGAATAATGCGAGAAAACGTTTTTAAATACAACAAATAAAATCCAATGTTTTTAAAAACAACGTTTTTATATGGTGGCAAAGTTTATTAAAGAAAATTATTGAAATATTTGTTAAAACTGGTCGCAAATATCTAAATGTTGCATTGTTAGGCAAGTAAGAACGGTTCCCAAAATTTCAATGCTGTAGCTTGAAAGGAAGTTGGTTAAATTAACGATCGAAAATTTGATGACAAACACACCAAGTAAAATACATAATAATTTTTAACTTTAAAATTTACTTAAAAAGTGACATTTTAGAGCGTATTAAAAAATTCATAATTCTCATAAAATCAAAACATGCATTTGAAAGTTTGTAAGTCATTCTGTTAAAAAAATGGTAACCAAAATTCAGAAAAAATTATTGGGGTAAGACACGGCGCCGAATATTGGAATCTATCTTTCTTGCGAATGATTACTGACTGAAAGAAAATTTACCCTTACTATTTCCTCTTTGTGAGTAGAAAAGTTTTACGATACCCCATGTGGCGTATGTGGAAATCTCGGTGTTCCCAGAGGGGGAAAGAAATTTTTTCCTCAATCCTAAAAGCCCCGAGGGGAAAGAATATTTTGACTTATTAAAATTATTGAAATATTAATTAAAACTTGTCACAAATGTCTAAATATTGCATTGTTAAGCGAGTAAGAACGGTTCCCAAAATTTCAAAGCTCTAGCTTGATGGGAAGTTGGTTAAATTAACAATCGAAAATTTGATGACACACACACACTCTCTCTCACACACCAAGTGAAATTCAGAAAAACGTTGTAAAAAAGGAAGGTTTCTTCGTTCATGGTGGTTTGTAAAATTATTTTTAACGGTTTGAGATATCAAAAAAATAAGTAACTAAAAAAATTTGAGTATTTTTTAACATTTTTTTGCGAATGATATAAGACTATATTTAGAAAATTTACTCCACTAAATAAGCTTTAAATTGAACATAATTAGATATTTCTGAAATTAAATTCCCTTTCCCTTTAAAAACAACATTAACTTGACATGAATCAATGGTTCTTTTGGTAACTTATGAATGCGCCTCACGTCGAATAATTTAACGTGGCGAATCAGGACATCTGTTAATCGTTCTGACTTTTCATTTTATCGACACAAAGGGGAAACACACACAGATGTTATTTTCTTGTTGAAATTGGTCACTGCTCATGTAATTTTTTCAGAATTGTATCATCACAATTTCGTTTCAACTCAAAATATGAGCGATTCTTCAACTAGCCTATATAGCTATTTTCATGCCGATTATGTACTCTAGATTCTCATGTATATTTATAATAAAAGAGATTCATTCGGCAAGATATTGTTAAAATCAGAGTAAATATCAGCACATGATAGGCTACATACGCGTCCACTATCACAGTTCAGAGATAATAGAGTTCTCTTCTGCAAAAAAGCTGTAACTTCCACTCCGGAGTTGTAGTTTCTTAAGGAGAAACATTTTTTTAATTAGTTACCAATAGTAATAAATCAGAATGTTACATTTCTTAGTGTACATTGATTTTGAATAGATTTAAGGTGTGAACAATGAATTTTGATCATCTAATCGAAAATCGCTTTTATGTACACCTGCTGGAAGCATTATTCCAAAGTTTTGGTTTTCGAAAATTTCATTCATTGGACAGAATGTTTAAATTTCTACGGGAAGTAGAAAAGCAAATGAAATAAAATTTCTATACAATCAGTTTATTTTAAATCATTTTTATGTATTTCACTTGGTGTGTGTGTATGTGTCATCAAACTTTTGATCGTTAATTTAACCAACTTCCTATCAAGCTAGAGTTCTGAAACTTTGGGAATCGTTCTTACTTGCCTTACAATGCAATATTTAGATATTTGTGACAAGTTTTAACAAATATTTTTTTTTAATAATGCAGTTTAGCAAAATCACTTGGCGCGATTTCAAAAATTGGCTCCAAACTTGGTGGGTTTTTTTTTATTTTTATTTTTTTGGCTCAAAGTTAAGTCCGTAAAACGGAACAGGGTAGCCACATTTGGCAAAATACCGACAAATAATTCTTATCGCCAAGGGTGGTTGGGTTAAACTGCATTCCTACCATTTAATTTACCGGATGAATTAATTAATTTTGGCTAGTTTTAACGTTTTTATGTATTTCACTTGGTGTGTGTCTGTCTGTGTGTGTATCAGTGTGTCATCGAATTTCCTATCATGAATTTAACATATTTCACATCACGCTGGAGCTCCGATATTTTTGAAACCATTCTTACTTGCCTGACAATGTAATATTTAGATATTTACGACCAGTTTTAACTAATATTTCAAACTTTTTTAATAAACTTTGCCACCATATAAAAACATTGGTTTTTATCTCGAATTGTTTTACGGTATCATAAATTTTTAAAACGGTTTTCTGAATTTCACTTGGTGTGTGTGTGTGTCATCAAATTTTCGATCGTTAATTTAATCAACTTCATATTAAGCTAGAGCTCTGGAACTTTGGGAATCGTTCTTATTCGCCTTACAATGCATTATTTAGACATTTGCAACAAGTTTTAACTAATATTTCAATAATTTTTTTTAGTAACGTTATTTGTGTAAGTAACCTGGCGCCATAATTTCGCAGAGAGAGTGATCTTAATGACGAGAGAGATATGAGGTTTTTTACAGAGATTTAAATAATTTTTTTAATAAACTTTGCCAAAATATAAAAAAGTTGGTTTTTGTCTTGAATTTTTATAACTTTCATTATGTATGTCTGGACAGAAATTTATTAAAATGTAAATTGCCAGGATCAGAAAAAGATTCTCAAATTTCTATGTTAAATCCAATAAATTCGTTCTTAACCATCTGGGGAAAAAATTATTTTTCGTTCAGTGGCTTGAAATCCCCACTTAAGGCTCCTGACTACCAGCCATTTTGATTTCAAGGACGTAATGCTAATCCTATGGGACTTTGAATTCCTTTCTCAAACCTTTACGATTTGAATGCAATAAAGTGCATCTGAAAGAGCAAAAAAATAATAAACGCTTCAGTGGAAATTCAATTTATCTCAGATTTTTAATATTAATTTTACCCCTAATTAAATGATTCGTTTGTGAGATTTCCGAACTTAAAGAAATATTTTTAAAAAAAAAAATTATAAAAATAATCGAAGAAAAATTTTTTTTCTTCAGAAACCATCATTACATTTTGCAATTTTTGTTACACTTTTTCATTCAAATAGGTCGAACAGTAAAGATTTGTAGATTGGTTGTAGAAATTCCATAGAGTTAACAATATGTTAAAGAAATCAAAATAGACGTGAGCCTTAATGTTGTTCTTAGAAATTCCGTTCTGAAAATTGTACGTGATTTTTCACTGTATTTCACATCGTTTGTATATATCTAGAAGATATATTTGGGTTCTGAACCAGTGTTTGGATTATAATGAAAAATTATCTCGAATTTTTCGTTAAGATACTAAATGCTCGTGTCTTGTGCCGTTCATGTTTCTAGATATTGATGTATACAAATCGTCCACTATTCACTATTTGTTATTTATTCTAATAGCAAAAAAAAAAAAAAAGTATAATTTGAAGTACTTTAAAAATATTTTAAAAAATGAGTTTTAATATACTCGCCAACATTTCTATTTTTAATACAATCGAATACCTTAACACCAGTGAAAATATTTCGTTGAAGTTTAAATTCATCTTTGAGTTAGAATGGCATTTTAAAAGTACTTTTCCAAGAAGTTATTTCGAAAGATCAGTAATGACTGTGACATTGATAATCTTATAATAATTATATTAGCACACAAAGGTATTTCATATCAAAGCAATATATATATATATATATATATATATATATATATATATATATATATATTGATTTATATCAGTGATTCTCGGGATTGAAAATTTTAGATTTAGTGTTATCTAAAGTAGAATGAGCAATGAACGCTTTCTCAGCAATCTGGATCTCTTAATAAAAATATATGTATTGTATAAAATGCTATATAAACTAAAAGAAAAATATGTTTGAAATGTTTGTTATTTAAAATGTAAGAAAATAGATTAAATAAACTTACTTGAAGAAACAATGTGCAACAGTTAAAATAAATTTCTTGGATATTACAGCCCCACCGCAATTCAATGATGAATTTCGAAACAATGGAACCTTATAAATAAAAGAATAAGTGAGAAAAATATAATACGATTAAAGTACAAAAAAATTTAAATTATTAATCCACACAAAATAAGAAAATTTGGACTATCAACAATGACAATTATAAAATTAGTTTGACATTTATAAGAACTTTTGACATCAGGATACCTTTTTGAACTATCTGCATTAAATTAATAACGTACGAGATTGACTACTTTTTTCTGCTTGCAAAAGCCGGAAATCTTAACATCTTTATGAAAAATCATATTAGAATTTCTAAAATATTTAGTCTAGCTTCCCTAATTCTCAAAGCATCTTTTTCGATAATCTTACAGTTATCATGAATTGAAACTTAAGTTTAGATTAAGAAGATTACTAAGACCAATTTTCGAACGTGTCATTGCCTTAATTTCAAAAGGATTTGCTAATATTGTTCTAAAAATATACAACATCATCTAACCATAGAAGGCCTTCTGCGTGGTAATTTACAAGTAGAACGTATATAGTACAAAAAGATAGTAAAATACGAAAAGTACCACATCAGTTCACTTAATAGACTATGTCAACTGATAGTGGCTTTCTGCGACCAATTTGTTACTTTTTCTTACCTATGACTACTTTTTAACAACGCTTTTCTGAATTTCACTTGGTGTGTGTGTGTCATCAAATTTTCGATCGTTAATTTAACCAACTTCCCATCAAGCTAGAGCTTTGAAATTTTGGAAATCGTTCATACTCGCCTAACAATGCAATATTTAGACGTTTGCGACAAGTTTTAACTCATATTTTTTTAAATAATGCAGTTTAGCCCAATCACTTGGCGCAATTTGAATAATTGCCAAACTTGGCGAAATTTTTTTTTTGGCTGAATGTTAAGTCCGCTTCGCGGACCAATTTAGCACCATTTGGCAAAATACCGACAAATAATTCCTGTCTCTAAGAGTGGTTTGACTAAATTGTATTCCAACCATTTAATTTACCGGATTAATTAATTTTAGTTAGTTTTAACGTTGTTATGTATTTCACTTGGTGTGTGTGTCTGTATGTATGTGTATTAGTGTGTCATCAAATTGTCTATTGTTTATTTAACCAACTTCCCATCAAGCTAGAGCTCTGATATTTATAATATTTTAATAATTTAACGTTTAATAATTTAACATATACGAACGTTGTTCTTAAAAACGTTGGTTTTTATTTCGAATTATTAAAACGTTTTTATGTATTTGTCTTGGTGTGTGTGTGTCATCAAATTTTCGATCGTTAATTTAACTAACTTCCCATGAAGCTAAAGCTCTGAAACTTTGGGAATCGTTCTTACTCGCCTAACAATGCAATACTTAGACATTTGAGACAAGTTTTAACTAGTATTTTCTTTGATAAGGCAGTTTAGCCCAATCACTTTTAGCGATTTCAATAATTGGCACCAAACATGGCGGGTTTTTTTTTTGGCTGAACGTTAAGTCCGTAAACAGGAACAGGGTAGCCACATTTGGCAAAACACTGCCAAATAATTCTTGTCGCCAAGGTCGGTTGGGTTAAACTGCATTCAAACTATTTAATTTACCGGATGAATTAATTAATTTTAGTTAGCATAACATTTTTATGTATTTCACTAGGTGTGTGTCTGTGTGTGTATCAGTGTGTCATCCAATTTTCGATCGTTAATTTAACCAAATTCCCTTCAAGCTAGAGCTCTGAAATTTTGGGAACCGTTCTTACTTGCCTAACAATGCAATATTTAGATATTTGCGACCAGTTTTAACTAACCTTTCAATAATTTTCTTCAATAAACTTTGTCATCATATAAAAACGTTGTTTTTAAAAACGTTGGTTTTTATCTCGAATTATTACAAATATGACTGTTTTTATATGTGTTTTTGAAGACGATAGTAAAAGATGAAAAATATGAGATTGAGGACAAAACGAGGTAAAAGACGATTATGCTCCAAAGACAATAGATGATATATGACTGCTGTGCTTTCTTATTGCTGTTATTATTTTCCTTTTCATATTAGCTTTTCAAAGCTGAGATTTGGACGTATCACTTATGGATATCTAAATTTTGAAGGATACCTGTAACTGAAATTAAAACTACGAGGTCATTTATTCCACAAAGACCGAAAATGTAGAAATAAAATGTACTACTTATATTGCAGTAATGTAAAGGACACTGGTGCTATACGTCAGATGTGTTTATAATCTGGCGAGGAAAAGAAAGAAGCGGGTTAACGAAAATAAGAGGATGACTTGGATTGTAGAAAATAAATGGTGGCCAAATCGTGGAGCATTTAAAGATTAGAAGCGGTGCTTCAATCAGTTTGGAGTGAGCCTTCGTGGTATCAAGTTTTGAAGCAGAGTTTTTACAAAAGGATTTTGTGTGTTTGTGTATTTTGTTTTTTTATTATTGTTTTAATTTTTTGATATACGATGCATGTAAATGGGATCTATTTGTTTTTTTTTTCAACATATTTTTTTGATTTTGTACTTTCCCATGTTTCTTAAAATTCCGTTTATCTATTACACTATAAAAATGACCAAAAGAAGAGCAGAAAGAGACAGTAAACTGGAATTTAATGAACAGTTAAAAATGAATTATTGTTTAAATAATTCAGTTTTAAAACTCATCATGAAAACCATTTTGAATTTTTGTGGAAGTATTTTTTCAGGTAGAAGAATACATGATCTTACTAAACACTGTAAAATAAGCATCAGACTTATATAGAAAAAAAATGAAATTTGTTCTTGGATCTGAGTGGCGAAAGGAATCTGTGACAATGAAAAAGGAAGACATCAGAAGTCAAAATATATTTGCTAACTTAAGTTGTGTAAAGATTTGCCAATCACAGAAGTGTCATATTAAATTGATTTAACATTGGCGGGAAAAAAAAAAATTCTGACGGAGAATGTTGAATCTCAAATATTTCTGGAGGAAATCGTATTTAGAAGTGAAATGTGATCACAAGTAAAGTGTAATTTATTGTGTAATCGATTCGATCACCGCAATAGTTAATTCCATTTAACAGCACTTTTGTGAAACAAGAAATCGCTACCTGAATTTATTTAACTATGTAAATAATATCATGATTCTATGATTTATAGTTTGAAATGCGGAAAAGCAATTTTGAGAGATGACTGAGTCATAAATGGAGATGTTGTCAAGCCATTAAAATAAATACCCATGGATTGTAAGTTAAGTGTTCTTTATAACAAATATTAATGTTCTTCCCTATAATTTTTCCCATCAGAAGAGGTCAAAATTTTTGAATATATCTATTCCACTTCTGAACATTTTAGAGTTAATTGAATTTTTATTTTCACCACAAGTAAAATTTGACAATAGTTAAATATATACATTATATATTTACATTATCTATAATTACATATAAATGTATTAAACACAGATGTGTTTAAGAAAAACTACTACTACTACTAGTTTTCTAATTTTATGTTATCGCTTCCACATACATTGTTAATAATCCCTTAGATTCAGGAGGCATTTACATGTATACAACATTACTTATGCCCAATAATGCAAGATATTTCAGTATGAAAAATTTCACAAAATTACTGTGCCATTGATCTACCTATCAATAGATAGCATCTGTCAATACACAAACTGATGAGTTTCTCACAACCTATTTGTAGATTTTCAAGCATAAATTTACTTTTCTAATATTTCTGGTCCACTTGTTTTACCATGTAATTACTTCAGGCTGTAAAGTTCTTCAAAAATTAAAACTATCTTTAATTCTCTTCTTATAAAACTGTTTAACTATAATCAGATATTTCCGTTGATTCATCCAAAGTTTGAGAAAAGAAAGAACAAGAATGGAGAAGGTCTTCCAATTTCTGGATACATCCTGAGAGAGTTCCTCGATACATTTCATATGTGTTCATGTTTCATTTATCTTTTCATTGCCTGATGTCTGCCTCCTCGGATAGCTATCGTCTGCTTTTCTTTCAATACCTTTATTATAACGATAGCGTAAATATTAACAGACAAGAGCATTTC
>BMAW01054050.1:2193-15687 GCA_019974015.1 Nephila pilipes
TATATATATATATATATATATATATATATATCTGTGTTGTGATGCGGGAAAATTGCAGTTATCTCTTAAACTTACTGAGTTATTCCAAAACTTATGAACACAACATAATTTTACAAATATATCACTTTTTGAAATATAAAAAATAGCTCCAAAATAATAAGTTATATACTTAAAAGATGTGTTTGAAATTCGCAACATTCCTAGAAATTTACTGAACATTGTGGTAAAATTTCATTTCAATACATGAAATACTTTTTAAGAAATGAGATTTTTCGTAATAAAAAAATTTAAATCACAATTTTTCAGAAAATGCAAATAAAGATTTCAATGTTTCTTAAAGAGAATTATATACTTAGAATAATTAATTAACTAACTTACCCTAGAAGCAATTGTAAACCATTGTAAATCACTTTTCGTGAAAATAAAATAAAATACGTAATTAAAAATTTTCAAAAGATATATAAAACACATATCTTATGTACAGTAGCACATATTTAAAGTTATCAACTAAAATGAACGATGAAATGAAGAATCAATTAAAAAATTTATTGAAATATTGGGTTTAAAAACTTAATACACAAATAAAAAATCTCCATAAAACATATGATATGGTATTTGATGATAATCTATAACTGTGCTAATTGCTTTTTTTTTTTTTCTTTTTTCATTTCATACAAAATTATCAGTTTAAAATATTTAGTTAACTTGGACATTGAAGCCGTTTCTAGACTTTTTTTTTGTATTAGTATCCATATACTTTGTTATTAAACTTTGTCCAACACTCTCAATAGAAAATGCACTATTGCAGATTATACAATTAACCAAAGAAAGGTCATTTTAATTGCAGTCTTAATAAGTGGAAACTCATTTTTAAACATTCATTAAAATATTTTTTTACTTCTCTTTGAAAAACCTATATTGCTCTAGGGAAAAAAATAAACACGCACTAGTAATATTTAGCTTAAAATTGTGCCCAATCACTCTCGTTTCAACCCAAAATGATGGATTCCGGGATCCCCGAAATGATGCAATTCTGTTCGGTGAACAGAAAACATATGGTGGGAATACAATTCCCTACTAAATAAGCGAGTCCAAACTTTTTTTATGATAAAAACTGCATTTAGATAGAATTAGTATTTATTAACATAGCATTAGAAGCAACACGAAGGTCATTGGCAACGGACTTCGTAGTTTTGAACCTCGGTCAAGTGACGAGGACGACACCTCAGCTGGCACTCCCTCTTCTAATTTCCACCCTACCCCAACGGAAGGACTTTGGGCCCCAATAGATTTAACGTGCATCAGCCCCGGCTACACAACGGGTCTTTTGTGGCCCAGGATCGAACTCGCGGCCACACGTTTAGACGGGAATGGGTTGGAACTTTTAAGAACTTGCATAAAATTGCCAATATAGTTCATAAATTTTTTAGGAGTACAAAAGGATGCAAAGGAATATTTTGGTAGTACAGATTTTAAAAGGAATATGGTTTGCGAAAATGGAGTTCAAAATTCACATAAAGAGTACGGTATTGTTACCTTAGGTATTGTTATCTCGCAACAATGAATTGGAAGTCCATTCTAAAATCCTTTGTTATTAAAATGGGTTATTTTTACATTTCCCGCTGAAAACTGTAATTAAGAGAGTGGTATTTCCCAAAACTGCAGTGCCCTAAGCTTTTACACTAGTAGTTCCTACCTAAGGCTGACTCTACCTAATCAAGTGAATATGACGTATTCTGTTCAAGATTATGGCCCTGCAGATTGCATTTTCCATCTATTTTAGACGCAAGTTTTATATCTTCTACACCAATATGATAACAGTGTACAATTTAATTTAAAATTATAAAATTGTTAACATTTGCGATAATGTCACTTATATCTATTTTTAATAATCTGTGAATACATCAAACATTACTTTATTATGTTGACGCTTTATTTAATATTACGTATAATATAACGAACAAATTTCGAACTGAATTTTAAAATGATTATTTCAGAAACTATTGTAGATATGCTCATAATTTTTGTATACCGAAGTTTTAGCATCTCAGCTCTGCTTCCAAGTAAAATTTTTATTTTATATTCATCAAATTTTTCAGCCTACTTTTTGCTAATAACGTGTGATTTTTAACTGATTTGTAAAAAATTTACGGAATATATGAAAATATGCTGGCGATGAAATATATTAAATTTTGAATTTTATATTTTAAATTTTCATAGAATTGTAAGTTTTTGTGATTAATATTTTTTAACTTTGTATGTAACGTACATAAATATTTTTAACGTTATTTGAAAAGCAGATTTTCAGGGTAGCATTTGTAAAATTCCTAGTTGTATATTGTAAAGATTACAAAAAATGTCCGGATTTTAATTACATGTACTTCAGTTATCCTTTAACAGAAGATTAATTATAAGAGATTTTACACATGTGGATACTTTTTAATTTGAATCTTCAAATAATTAGTAACCAAAAGTATCTGTGCAAATGTACAGTTGACACTAATGCGTATGAACAAATATAAATGTGTGCCGACGCTTTTAATTACTAATTATTCGAAAAATCAAGTTTGACAAATATTAATTTGAGGGGGAAACCTCATTCTTCTTCTCTTTGAGGAAAGATGTAGTTCATTTATTTAAAATTTGGATGTATTTCGAAACATGACATTACAAAATATCGTGTGTAAGCTGTCCTGAATATCTGGTTTTGAAGTTGTGAAAAAAAAACCAGAATTTAAAAAAAAAGTTTGTATTTTTCGGTATTATTTTTATTAATGTATTAGAATTTTTGAAAAGTAATGAAATATAGAAGCTTAAAAATTATTCATTTGTAATAATTGAAAATCTTACAGCGTTTCTGATTTTGACACGTTCGTTTTTTTTTTTTTTTTTTTTTTTTTTTTTTTTAGTTTTTGACACTTTATTATGAAATAATTATTATTTTAAGAACTGAAAGTAGTGATTAAAGAACATATATGAAACAATAGAATGTATTTATTGTTTTCATACATTATCTGCATTTAAACATAAATATTTTATAGATATATATTTAGCGATGTTTTTCGAGATTTATAGATATAATATAAAAACTTAACTCTATCTGATAATTTTAAAGTGAGGGGAAAAAAGGTGAGTTTTTAGCAATCAAAGAAAACATAGAAAAAGTAATTTGTCCAACAATATAAAAAAAAGTAGGTTTAATACTCTATCTAAATTTGTTAAGATTCCAAATGAATATTGATTAAAAAATAGGAATAAAATCTAGTTAATTTTATGATTGAACTTTAAAGCGTTTTTGGATTGGTTTAAATAAAAAATTTTATATCGAAAGCTAGGTCAAAGGACGCATTTCTTTCATAAACCCAATAAAATCTAAACTCAAGTTGACCGACAAACACACTTGAAAGGAAATCTTCCCCTTCCCCTCTTGAACGAATGTCTCAATGGAAAATGTCTTAACCCTAAGGGCAAGAGTGGGGGTCCCTTGTGAGCCATAAAATTTCCTGTCAAAGTTCATTGTGTGTCCGCAACCCTCCCCAATTATCTAACAAGATGTAAAACTTTCAAAAGGGGGGAAAGGAATTGCAGAAAAACCCAGCGCAAACGATCTCGAATACATCCTGAGATGGCGAAAATATACGGCTCTAACGCTTTCGGTGCGCTCACAGCCACACGGGATTATGCGGCGCAAACGCTTTCGGAATATCTCGAACAGTACGGAAAAAAGCGTGTGAAACACTTAGAGGGTTAATTATCTTGCAACATAAAAAAAAATTTCCGACTTTTTTTTTGATAAATGCTTACATTAATATAATTCGATGTTATTGAGTATATTTATATTTTCACATTTTGTAATTTAGAAGATAAATACAATTAAAATTTCTTAAAAAATAATATCAGAATTCTTATTAAATTGATTTTTATTTTACAAGTTTAGCATCTAGAACTATGACGAACATTAAGAAATAAATTATTATTCTTACATGAATTCCTATAATCAGAGTTATTCAGAATACTATCTTTCTTATTCCTATAATCATTAATATTTTATCTAATTAATTACATTGATAATTATAGTCTAATTATATTTTTTCAAAACAATTTCTAGTTTAATTAGTCTTATCTATATTTTCTAATAATTCAACATTCTTTTCTGTGCCTAAATTAACAACTTTAGAATCATACTCTTAAGTGTAATTCTTTTTTTTCGCTGTCAACTCATTAGAGCAATTTTTTTCCTACCAAATATCAAATTGTTTCTACTCTCACCACACTTCATCTTCGTATAAAATACTAAAACAACCTAGCTAGATTCCAAATTGATTTTTTTAAAAGAATCAGTCAAGATTCTTAAACAGAATATAGTCTGAACAGTACACATAAAACTTAAATATTTACTGTAATAACAATAGTCAGAAATTATCTACAAGTAAACTTTATCTCACTAAAAAACCACCACCAAATATTCATTCAACAAAATCAATAAAAAAAATCCCATAAGAGAAGAGAGTGAGAAAAGAGAACGATCGCACTAGGGTTTTTTGCGAGTGAGGTCTTTGGCACGTGAACAAACAAAAATTTAATTTTACGATTTTGTATTTTATTTCTCAGAAATCCCAACTATAGTTATATAACTGAGAAAATCTCGTAAATCACGAAAAGATAGCACAATTGGAAACTAACCAAATTGGTCCTCCTGCCATATGGTGAGATGCCTCGTCATATGGCAATTCACTCGATGAGTGATACTTGCATTGATAGGTAATTAATATTATTGTAAAGAAATCGTGCGGCCTTGAGAATGAACAAGATTAAAATAAAAAGAAAATCCTTTACAATAAGGAATATATACAATTTTACATTCTCTGCTAGAGGGAGTTTAGTGAGTTCTTTCTCATTATCTTTAGTGAATTCTCAAGGAGTACGATTCTAGCAAAGTGAAAGGTACACTGAAGTTTGAATTAAAGTCTTTAAATAATTCGCGACTGAAAAGCGAAAATTAATATCTTAAATTTCAGTTTGTCATTAAATCCCTAAATATTAACAGTGAATTACCTAAATTATTCCTTTCAATATTATGAATGAATTGACTAAAGTACTCAATTACTTTTCATACTCGCTTTTGTATTTATATACGAGTAAACACTGTAAAATATTGCAATAAATTCAGTGAAATATTACAGTAAGTTTTTACCGTAAGTGTTGACACAGTGTATACAAACAAACAAGCAGCAAAAAGAAAGAGACATGTTGTTGATAAAACAAACACAAGTTGGTGTTATAAACAGAAGTTTTTGTCTGGTGTGTAAATTTTTGCAATATATTTTGACATAATTTACAAACACAACAATTATCAAATGACTTGAGTGTGACATTCAAAAGTATATGATAACTCTATTATTAAGAGGTGTTTGCGTGTTTTGGTGCAGAAGCTTCAGGACCCATATAAATTTAATGCTATTTATTTCTATTTTGTGCATTATAAGTTGTGAATTCCCACACACGAAAGCAAAACAAAAACAAGCCAAACAAAAGCATACATCACAGCACAAAAGCAAACTAAAATCCAAGTAATAAGATTTTTTTTTAAATTTCCTGAAAGTCTCTTCTTATGGTTATCTCACGAGAATGTTCTCTTGACTGTTCTGAAGGTACTCTCTGAACGAGAGAACGGCCTGGCAAGCAATACGGCTCATCAACGAACCTTTGGTTTCCATGCCGATGATCAGGCCCTCTCAAACTGGTTTAATTGTGCGAAATATCTTCTCACATAACCTGGCATTCATTGTTACTTATATCCTCTAACCGTCGGAATGTGATCGTTACATTTATGAATCTTCCACTATGCTCCGGTATAATATGTTGGACTCACTTCCTGATTACAACGCCACTGCAGAAACATCCAAAGCTTTGCGAGTATAGCTGGCTTTCTTTTTGGTGCTATTTTCAAAGTTCTGAGTATATATATATATATATATATATATATGGAGGGTGTATGTATTTATGTATGTATAAAGTCTTAGAATGTGAATAATGTTTTTCGAAAATAATGTTAATACTAAATGATATCAAACTGTCATTCAAACGTATCAAAATGTGATGAACTATAGCGTATGAAAATTGCGTATCAATTTTAAAGTGCAGTGCAGTTAAATTTGTAATGTTTATTAAAATTTCATATGAAATGTCTATGAAAACTTCAATTACCGTAAATTTGACGTTTTGTTTTCGCCATGTAAGTGCATAATTTTGTTTCAGATTGTTGTTAAAAGCAAAATGCACAAATAATATGATTTTCGATCATTGTGATCAGCCAATCATATCAATTCATTGAATTCAAATTCGCTTACGTATTAGTCACATGATGTAGTCTGGAAATCTGATATATTCATTACTGAGAGAAATGCTGATTCAAGAGAATGTAATTACCAGGTTGAATAGATTTTTGAGCATGGTGATCAGCCAGTCGTATCAATTAAATGAACTTGAATTCAGTTGCGTAATAGTCATTTGCTATCGGGATATCTGATATAGTCATTACAGAGAGAAATGCTGAATAAAGATAATTTTGCTTACCAAATTCAAAAGGTTTAGATTAAAATTATCACTAACTTTTATTTAAATAACGATGGATTAGTTTGTAGCTAGCTTAATTTTGAAATAAGTAGAACGCAATTAAACTTTCTGTGATACAGCTTCAGAAACTGTATTCTCTCGTTTAGTGGCAGCAAGAAACAAATATATTAGTAATATATTTCTGATTTTGTAAAAATATTTTTCCTGTTAAATATTTTTTATTATAAGACAGAAACATCTCAGAAATATTCGATTGTTAAAGAAATTTAGAAAACATTCGACATTTGTTGAGCTTTGGAATGTTTGGGATTAGTATATATTCAAGTTACAATATATACACAAGCATGTTATTCATTTTATTTCGTAATAAATGATTGAAATAAATTCTGAAATAGTCATTACAGAGAGATTGTAGCTCGTTATCTTATAAAAAGTTTAGGATTAAAAATTCTAAAAGATGCATATTGATGAACTAATCTAGTTGATTTGACCTCTCATTGGGAGTTCTTATGAAAAAGCAGACAAAATTCTTTCTTTTGTTAAATGTGAAACAAATATTGTGAAAGTAATTATTTTAAAGAAGTTAATTGAACGTAATCGAAACTGCAATATTGTTCATTTTTTAGAAAAAATCAAAACATTTTGAAAAATAAATACCAGGTAATGTCGAATCACAATTGAGACAAAAGTCATTCTATTATAAAGTGAGAGAGAATCACATTCTATTTCTTTTTTACGAAGAAATGACAGAAAAATACCTGGAATTTATATGTTATTTTTATTTCACAAAACGATAAATTCTATCTAAAAAAATATGGTTGCCGTAACCTAGTGGGCATGGTCGCGGACTCGCGGTTGGTGTTTTATGTCGAGTTGGAGGTTCTAGTCTTGATGCCTCTACAGATCCTCCATGTAGTCGGGGCTGAAGCACGTTAAATTTGTCGTGACTCAAAGTCGTAGAAAGGAAGGGAGGTAGGGAGGTAGGGAAATTACGAGAAGGATTTGTCAGCTACGGTTTCGTCTTCGTCCCTTAACAGATGTTCAAAATTATGAGGTCCGTCACTAACAGCCCTTGTGTTGCTTCTAGAGCAATGCTAATAGAAACCAAGCAGTTTATCAAATTATAGATATTTTTTTAAATTACATAAATTTTACTAAAAAATATAACTAAGAAATATCACAATGTAAATACAGGGCAAACATTTTACATGAACATAGCTCTCGAATTTTTTTTTTACCTTTATAAATAGCAAATCGTTAGCGATAAAATATTTTTAAATCGCCTTTCCGTTTCCTCTGCAAATAAATGGCTTCCAGATAAAAGGAAAAAAATGCAATTCATTGCTCTTTTCTTCTTAACCACTGCTTCGACCCTTAAACCGTGAAATCCCATGCCCCCCCCCCCCCCATCCTTTGGTTGTTAAGTCAGGAACACCCACTCCAAAGCAACGCGATATCAGGTCGAATGAACACAGTGAATTTAATGCACCTCAGCGAGAGTAATTGATTTTTTTTTTGTTTTAGTTACAGAGGTAGTGGATTTACGCTTAGTCTCATATTCTATTTCACTATGATTGTTAGATTTGCCGAACGTAAATTACTATAATCCATCAAATTGGTACAAAGCGGGGTAGTCGGATAAGGTACAACTAAATACCATGATAGAATTCATTGGCAATTAAGCCTCTTGAAACAGTTCTTGGATTACGAAAGTGATTCATTGTAAATTATTGTTAGCTTGCATGCGGAAACAAAAAGATAGGCAGTTTGTATGCATATTTAAGCGGTAGCGTATTATGGTTACAGATTTTATCGAGTTATGAAAGAGAGATACAATATTCTTTTCCCTTATTTTAAACATGTACCTAAATTCTATTTTGGTGGGGAAATTATTAAAGAATTATGTACCTATTTGCATTTTAAGGGGTATGGGGCTCAAAATATTAAGATTTAGTTTTTGTTCTATAGCTGTGTCATACAGAATAAGTATAATGTAAGTATATATCGTATGTTGTTTCAAAACTATTAATTATTTTTTCAGTTATTACAAGGTATTTCTATTTTTATATCGATATTTAATTTACTTCATAAGAGTAAAAATTTTAAATAAATTTCTTTCAGGTTTTTTCTTCAAATTTTTATGTGAAATAAATGAATGGACACATAAAATTATTATTTCTCAATAGAGTATTATAAAATAATCTGATACCTATATGCGAGTTTCGTTATGAGACAATATAAAAATATTTTCACGTTTCTTAAACAAAGTTCAATCACAAGAGGTTTTTAACTACAAAAAGTACCAGTTTTAGAAACAAAAAAATGAACCATCAAAACTAAAAATTCCATTGAAAAATACGGATATTAAGTTCTCGAGAAGAAAAAATGTAAATAAGATAATCGTAAATGAAAAAATAATTAATGTAATTTACTCCAAATATATTATAACAGGTTTCTCGTCCTAATACCTAACAACTAACTTTTTGGTACTCCATATGATGTTATTTAATTTGATTATCTCGGTTTGTGAATGGGAATTCCTTCGTAAATAAGAATTACTGTGTAATTAATAAGATTCAACATACGGTTAAGAATAGAATTATTGAAATGTAATTAATGAAAAATCAACATAATGCAAATTAAAAGGTTTGTAAGCAAAGAAAAGTTGGAAATTGAAAGGTAAAGAAATTTGAACAAACTACACTTAATGTCAGGAATTATACGACAGTCGGTTTGTTAAGATTGAATGTGTATTCACTGCTAAATCGGATTCATCTTTAAGTTTAGTCAGTTTAAATAGAATTTTTAGACACTATTTTGTTGAAGACATGTGAAAGTTTCTTATCAATATTCATAAAACTAAGATTAATTAGCCACCCAAGGAGCTATTGTCTTAGTTAACCCAAAAATGTCGTAATTGACCAATTTTCAAAATGTTATCTTGTTTTTGCATATATTTTTGATGTCTGCTTTAACCAGTAACGAACTTAATTTTTAAAAATACGTCATAATAAATTTCTCTTGAAATTTTTATTGGATTAAAATAAAATTATATAATATATGGTAATATATGTCCTATACCACTAATGAACTCAATTTTCAAAAATATGTGGTAATAAATTTCCCACAATTTTTTATTGGATTGAAATGAAACAAGCATTAAAATTAAATACTTTATTTGCTTATTGATTTGTATGACCTTCAATCCATTGTAAACTGCAGTCAAGAATGACTAAATAAATAATATTGTTCTGAATTTTAAGACAGCTGTGAGGCAGCCATTTTTTTAGCTCCTAAGGGGCTATTTATTTAAGTAACTTTTGGTGTACTAGATCACTTCTAATTTTCTTATCGTTTGTTTCAATTTTAATTACATTTCCTTCTATTTTAATGATTAACTTCTGTTTTATTGATCTTTTGTATAATTTTAATTACATATAGCCCATATAATATCCAATTTAATAATTATATTATTATAATATTTATCATTTGCTTTAATTTTAATTTCATATAGGTTACATAATATTCATTTTAATAATTTATCGTTTGCTTTAATTTTAATTACGTTTAGTTTAAATATATCCAATTCAATAATTTATCCTTTCCGTTAATTTTACGATCGGAAAAGTTTACTGTTGTCCATTTCTTGATATTTCATCATTTGCTTTAATTCTTATATTTAATCGAGTAATTTAATAATAATTATTAAAAGAAATGCACCTTGGGTGGATAAATCTGTTCTTTGCAAAACTTTGCATAAAACGAGTACATTTTGTTGGAACATTAGATAAACATTTTTATAGCATATTTTGATTTATCAATTTTAATTACTTATTTTTAACTATAAGCTTCAAATAAAAAAAACTATTTTATTAAATTAATAGGTAATCTCTTTTCCAAAGTCATAAACAAAAACATTTATTCTAACACTGAAAGTCAATTCTTCAATACAAGAAACATAGATATTTTATTTAAAAAGATTGCTGTTTATTTACAACATGAGATAAATGATAGTTACACACTCATTGTCATAAAAATTGGCGCACCAAGAAGAGTGGGATGGTTACAAAATTCGGCACGAAAGTACGTGAAGGGATTGGAATGCAACAGAATGGAATATGTTTGTCTTTCGTGACAAATCCAATGGCAATGATGACAATCGTGTATGTGTGTGAAGTTCCAGTAATGAACGTATCAATCCTACCTTCCCTATACAGGGGCATACCGCTCGCACAAATGGTGTGATGGCATGGGGCGTCAACGCATACGACACTCGATCAACCCTAATATTGATAAATGGCACAATCACAGGCCAGAGATCCATTCGGGATATTCTTCAGTCACACGTGTTACCTCACATATCAGCGCTCTAAGGAGCCATTTTTCAAAAGGATATTGCTCTATCACACACATCAAGGGCTTTATAAAACTGCCTAAGAGGCAATTCTGCCATTCTCTGGCCTGCTCGATCCCCAGATTTGTTACCAATCGAGCATATCTGGGATCATTTAGGATGGCAAGTTGGATAGTCTACGAGCTTGGTCGAATTAAAGGTGCGTTTACAGAAACTGTGAAACGAGATATCGCAGGACATCATAGGGGACTTGTATGCCACAATGCCCAACCGTATAACATCACGCATTCAAGCTAGAGATGACCCAACAGGGTACTAAAACCTGCATTCATTTTTAATTTTTCCAACAATAAATGATCATTTTGCTTTGATTTTGTAATTACTTTCTTACATCACCGTTGTACTTGCGTATGTAAAATTTCGTTTAATTCTAACAACTCTTTCTTAGTGCGGAAATTCTTATGGCAATGAGTGTATAATGATTTTATCAATTGCGTTCTTGAATTGTAAATGTGATTTTAAATAGTTTAGTAAACATTTTTTTTTTCCGAATTTTCTTGGGAAATGAGCTGCTTTTTTAAAGAAGTATAAGTTCACTTAAGTAAAAATAATGATTTAGTTGTTGCTTAATATAGCTATTTTCTGTTTAAATTTATAATTATATATTCAATGAAGCATGTGTTTTTGTTAAATTAATCAAAATAATTTTATTTTTCAGGTATTTTCAAATACATTTAAACACAAAACAATATATATCTCAATATAAAAAAATAAAACTGCACTATTTTGAAACAAATAGTTCAAATATTTTCATTCTTTCTTAATACTCATATCTCCTTGAAGACAAATTATATTTTTTTCTCATTGTGAGTACTGATATAAGCATTCAGTGATTACTTTTTTTTAAAAAAAATTATCCATATAGGAGTATTTAAAGTAAGATAATTCAATCTCATTTTTGGAAAATAATACACTTTTTAAAAATTTTTAGGAAAATGATTACTTGAATAACACAGTTAATTTTAAACGTGGATATATATATATAAATACATCAGAAAATGCTTTAATACTAAATTATTCTTACATTTCATTATTTGATTTGTTTCAAAATTTTCGGTAAATTTTTATAGATTATGTAGTTCTTGCAATATATATTTTCTTTTAATAATTTAAATTATATATTCCTTAAGATACTTGCTTTTGTAAAGAATTTAAGAATAAAGCTTGAAAGATATTCTTAAAACTTTTCAAGATTATTTCTTATAAATTGTACTGATTTGTTAAACATTGAATTAGTTCATAACTGCAACCAATTTATTTAAATAATAAATATATTAGATGCAATTATGAAGTAATAACAAATACTTGTGTTTTTCGTTTTTGCAGCAATAGTTAAATTAAATATTTTATATTAACGTGATAATGATATGTAAACGAAAAAGTCCTAGAACATAAGAAGAGCATAAGTAGTTTAGTAGAAGATGCTTTAGTCTCGAAGTTGAAGTTTCCTGATTACAGACTGCATTCCACCCAATACTACCACATTAAAAGTTGAGATCGTCTGTGCTTTTGATTCAAAGGAGCCTTAAATTTCTCCCGTCACTGATAATTATTTACATAATGCTAATGATATGTTTATAAAACACTAATATCATGAATCCGACATGGTATAATAGAATTTAATTTAATTTCTGTGTAATAGAATTAATTTTAAGATAATCCTTAAATGGGTGATAAATTTTGAACTTTTTTTTTAAATAGGTTTTACAGTTTGAAAGAGAGTTTTCAATTACATCTTTATTTGAAAAGTATTTGATCTTTGTAAGCAGATTAAAATATGAGACACACATATGCACATAAATAGCAAAATTGTAATCCTTCATCTAATAAAAAAATTAAAAATGATATCTTAATGTTACTTAGCATAGTTATATTTTAATATGTCATAATTTATCAATTGCAAAAAATCAGAATTTTACCGAATTTTTGCGGTACTAATATGTAAAAAACTCTTTTTACTAATTCGCCTATTAAATTATAAACATCAAAATATTAATTGAAGTCATTGCTGGATAACTTTTGTTAACAACTTTTAATATATGTACTCCCTCACATCCTTCAATCACAAATCACCGTTAATAACACAAAAGAAAATGTCGATTGCACAGATCAAATTTAAATTTAATATCACTCACACACACACTCACGCACAGTCACATGCGCATGTATATATATATATATATATATATATATATATATATATATATATATATAACACATCAATCAATAACTCCCGAGACTAACATTGAAAACAACATTTTTTTTTGCAAATTTTTTTTTTAATTCATCAACATAACACCTTTTGTTAATCACCTTTTAGGGTGATACAATCCAAATCTTTTTTTTTTCCCCCCCAAATTTTTTTTTTCTTTTTTTTTTTTTCCGCAAGAAATCTTTTTTGTTGCGAGTAAATAGCGATAAACAGCTTTCTGAATCATCGACTCGTTGCTGTTTTTGTTCCATCGAAAGCAATCGCGGCACCCACTTGGAAAAAACCTTTTTCA
>BMAW01054051.1:6982-40094 GCA_019974015.1 Nephila pilipes
CTTGTACTTCGTTGAAAATCATTGTCATTAAAAGTAATGAATTTTCCCTTTTTTTGTTAAGTCAAAAGGATGGTATTATTCGGCATAAGAATTAAAGGAAATGATGTAACATGAATTTTGATAGAGATCGAATTTATACTTGAAATAGTATCGTTTTCTGATTTCAAAATATTCAGAATTTCTCTACAGTTTGGGTAAAAAAAAAAAGTTGCTCTTATACTTTTTCAAAATCGTGTGTTTCAAAATTCATAAATTTTTACACTTATATATTTTTAGTGAAATTACAATAAAAAACTTTACATGAAAAAAACTTGATTATAATCATTTATGTTTAACAAATTTATGCTCCCATTTCCGTCTAAAAATGAACTAATCGCAAACATTTCCGACGCTGGTAAAGTTTATAATTTTATTTTCTTTTCAATACATTAAATCTTTTTTCAGTGGATTATCTAAATAAATTTTTCATAATGTTTGAAAAAAATATAAGAAAATAATATGAATAAAATAATAATTAAAGATATGAAGCGATGCACAACAAAAATATATTTGTTAGAATATTTTTTGTATTGTTTTAGAGGCTTGATACATATGACTCCAATATAGAAAATGGTAAAATGGTTGATACGTATCATTTTGGATTTAAAAGAAACAAAAAAGCTTTCCAAAAAGCAATAAGGACTTGTTCTGATTTTTTTTGATGATGTAAGGTTTTAAAATTTTTTGTTCTATATAAATAATGAATAAAATTATGAATTTAAAACATTTATGCTTTTATATCATTCAAAATGCTTATTTTATAAAATTAAGCAAAATAAACTCAAAATTATCTTCAACCTAATTCCAGAAAACCATTATCATTTCTTATATAAGGTTTTGTATTTTGTCTCGGTATGTTATATGCTTCATAAGATAATAATTTTTAAAGCGTTACAATGTTAATGGTTTTATTGAATTAAGACTTTAAACAAAATATTTATAATTCAATATTCTTAGAAGTCTTTTTTAAAATGCTACGCGATCTGTGTTGGACCAATCAGGATAGACAAACGCATATTTCCATAAGTCCACGCAACCCACTGATGAAAACCAATAGACCAAGAAGAAAAACTGTTAGTACACCTCAAAATTTCAATTGAATGAAATGATGCACCAAATATCTAATTTCATTATTTATAATTTAACCAATTACATTGCATGTATTCCCATAAATGTTAAAAAATATCTTGTATATTTTATTTTTTAAAGATAATTATTTATTAAGTATTATATAATTGAGTGTGTTATTAATACGGATACAACATTTTCAAGCTTATTTTTCTTCTAAATGAATATCTTTTACTAAATTTATCTACATTTTTTTAAAATCATTGAAATTTTGAAGAGTAAAGGAATTATCCTTCTTGTTTGATTAAATTATTTTTTTAGATGTTTTAACATAAATAAATTTTAATAATTTTTCAAGTACTCAGAAACAATTTAAGACAAGAAAAGAAAATACACATTATCTGGGGCAAATGTATTTAAGTTCTTTTCTCTTAAGCCTAAAATTCTTTCTGAAAAAAAAAAATATATCGAAGAAATCTTTAATGATAAATGCATGCAGATTTGGTGGTGTTGATCTAATAAATTCATATTTTTTGATTCATACATTTTGTTCAAGGGTTCCCATTAGTATTTAAATGATCTATAATTTTCTATGAATAGCTAAAACATATAATGATTGAAGTATTCTGCAGTGATTTAAACTCTTTATCAATTAGCAAAAAAAATGACTTTATATGTTATATTGAATAATCATGATAGCGCGTTCAAACAAATTCGCTCTGAATATTATTTTCGATGCACTAACGCGTAATAGAACAACAATTCTCGCTCGGAACAACTGGTTATGTTTTTCGATTCTGCGCAGTGCTAAAGGGTATGATAGTATTGTTATGTTGTAGATTTCACATTACGAATTGAACGTTTGTAAAATAATAGCCACCAAATTGTACTTTAATAAAATGCAACATTTTGAGTGAGAAATTTGTGCTTAACTACTTTTGAAAAGAATTTGGCTGAATGATTACTGGACTAACTATAAAAATAGTATATGATGCGATGATTTTAGACTTTAAAAATAATGTCCATCAAACTGCTTTCTTTGCTTGAAAATCTTCAAAACTTTTTTTGTTATAAAATTTAAATAATTGCCACGTTTCCGGGCGATATATGGTGTCTCAGCACTAGAATAATATTCTGTGAGTAAGTAAACTACTCGGCTTCACAAGATCAATGGTGAATCATTGACAAGTGGTGATGTTCACAAAAAAACGAAGTCAAAATAAATGTTACTAATCAGCATGCATCAACAATTAACAGTAACAAAAGATAAGGATAGATTATTGGTCAAAAATGAAAGCATTTCAGCTTTTCCCTTAGAATCGTCTAGACGTTGCAGAAGAAAATCCAATATAATTATTATATGGTTCAGAACAATCGTTGCCCGCCGAATGGTAACTCCCGAGCGGTGCTGTCGATTCGAAACCCTAAATTGTCTCCTCAGCTGCTTGGTCTGCTGGTGCAACCTCCGTGACGATTCTGAAAGAATTCTCTATAGACAAGCGTGCAGAAATGCAAAATGGTTTCGTCAAGACGAACGCAGCATTGGAAATTATTACGTTGTGGGGCTCGGTCATTGCACTTTGATGTGCGTTATGTCAGATGTATACAGGTGGAAAGCTGAACATTTCTATAATTTGCCATTCAAATTTTTTGCATCTGGGTGTGAAATGAAACTTCCTTTGTGCAAAGCGCTCCGCACTTGCAACATCACCGTGTTAGGAAATTAATTTGTCAACCTGGTGTGAGGCATTTCGTAATGTAAAGCTTGTGACGTTTCCCATTACAGAACGTCATTTAAAATCATTAAATCTTTAACCAACTAGATTAAGCACAGATACATTCAATTTCAATCAGTCACATGTTATTTTATTCAAATCACTTATTTTTTGCTGTGACAAATGTTTCTCAATCGTTAACGATGCCATCATTTTACCAACAAATTTTATATAAATATACAATATCAAGTTTACCCCGATACTAGGGTTCGAAATTTATATGATTGTTACGACGCTTGGGTCAATTTCTACATGACAAAATCGAATAGAACCCATATTAATTAGAAGTCTACATACATACAAATTATATTGCGCATTTCTATTCAGTTTCCTTCTCATACACATAACTAACTGGCATATTTAATATATCCTTTTTTTTTTTACTATCCTTCATTATACTTCCTCCAGTTTTAACTAATTTGCATAATCACATTTATCAGATCAAAGGTTTTAGTACTTAGGTAATTTAAATTATAAAAAAATCTCGCATAAGGTAATTAATAAAATATTGGAGCAGCCAATGACATAAATGTTTAAAACTGCTTACAAGATTTATAACATTATACTTGCTTTTCCATCTAGATTTTGAATATTGATGTTTACGGAGGATTTTGTAAACATATTAGCAACTTATCATCGGCAGAGTGCAAATGCACTCAGAGAGCAATGCAGGTATCAGCACTAAATTTTATATATGAACAGTATCATGTTACATAAATTTATTGATATATTACTAGCTTATGTATATTACTGCGTGTATTACATTATTTCAGGAGTAGCCGAACTGAATGGCGGCAGGCATTATTAACTATGAAGAATTTAAATCCATGTCAGTCGAAAGTGAAATCTTTACATTGTAAATTTATATTCTCGTTTGTTGGTTTCCTAAATGTAAATTTTCTTGCACCATTGTTCTTCAAGGAGGCTGAAAAGTGGCTGCAGACATTTCACCAAGTGGATGCAAATTTCGACAATTTTCTTAGCGAAGACATGGGCATAGATGTCTCGGAAGTATCTTCATTGAACCACTTTACAGAAGCTTTTTTTTACTTTTATTAGAAATCAATTATTTAAAATTTTTTTGTTTCTTTTCTCTTTATATTAAACTTATTTGACATTTGAATTATTATGTCAAACTTAAAATTCCCAGTTTGATGTCGAACAATAACATGGATGGATCAAAAGAAATTTGATAGCTCTTTACAGGTAAATATAAATCAACATGTTTGAAAATTTAAGATACATTCTTACAAATGTACTATTTTTTATTACAAAATTATAAAAAATGAATGTTTGATTTTCGAAAATAAATTTTAATACTCCATGATTCATATTTCATAACAATTCTGTCTGCCGGATGGTCTTTGGGGATTGTAAACTAAGTCATTTACAGTTTCAGAAATTTCGGAGTAAAATAAAAGTGCATGTATATCCATATATATATATATATATATATATATATATATATAATATATATATATATATATATATATATACACTACTATTTGTAGAAATGCAGCACTGTGAAGGAATCATCAGAATCAAAATGAAATTCGCAAATGTCAATTATAGGATATTATGCAGAATTAATAAAGTTTCAGAGCCATCGCGTGCGCGTACGCGCGCAGCATACTCTGAGTGATGCTGGCGGTATAAATAAAGTGCTGTAGCGGGACGTTGAAAAGTCTATGATTATTTGTTAGTGTGAAGCAGAACCTGGTATGCCGAATAAAATTCAAGCAACACGGAGTTTGAACGAGGAGGATAATCGGCCTTCGAGAAGGAAGTTTTCCTATCGCGCAATAGCAGCTCCGTATGCAGCGGAACAGTTCCACGGTGATGCGGTTTGGAAGCAGTGAACCGACGAGCGCGAACAACTCAGCAGGCACTGGACGACAGAAGGTGACGTCAAGTGATCGACACCTGCTCCACATGGCGGTGAATGATCGCACAGCTTCCTCAGGCAGCTGGCAGCGTTGGTCTACTGCTACAGGTGTACAATTGTCAGCCGTCAATTCGTCGTCGTCTGCTGCGCCGTGGATTGCGTGCAGGGTGCGCTTGCTGGATTCCCCTCACGACGAATCATCTCGACGGCGGCTGCGTCGGCAGTGGGCTCTTGACACAGAACAGGCGAGCTGATTGGCACCAAGTTATGCTTTTTCAGATGAATCTTGCTGAATTTGGACCCATGATGGCCAAAGCCGTTCGTAGACGTTATGCGGTCAACGCTGCCTTCTAGGTGTATTATTGAACGACATAGTGGTCGAACACCGGAGTTATGGTTTGGGGTACGATTTCGTATCGCGGTCAATTTGATACGGTGGTAATCTCAATAGCAACAGGTACGTCTGCGTGAAGTGCTACAGCCCGAAGTCGTTCCTTTCCTTCAAAGGCATCCCTGGAGCTATCTTTCAGCAGGATAATGCACGCCTACATGTTGCGCGGACTGTTCGAGACTTCTGTTAGCACAACGCATGCAACTTCTTCCTTGGCCTGCTTATTCACCGGATCGCCCTGCTGAGCACGTGTGGGATATGGTTGGTCGGCATACTCGCTCGTGATCGCGTCCTGCAGTTTCCAAAGACAAACTTTGGTTGCGCATACAAATATGAATTCTCTTCCTCAAGCAGATTCAGCATCTGTTTGACTCCATACCGATCGTATAGCAGCACTTATTGCAGCGCATGGTGGCTACACCAAATGATTTCCGGTTACTTAATTTGTTTTCTTTTGTTTTGAAAATTTCATCATTTATTTGTATCCAGTACAAGTCGTTTTCTGCGTCAAATTTCATTTTAGTTCTGATTCTTTCATGGTGTTGCATTTTCTACAAACAGCGGTATATATATATATATATATATATATATATATATATAACTCTCTATATATATATATATGTATTATTGACTATTGTGTGTGTGTGTGTGTGTGTGTGTTTGCGTGTGTGTGTGTGTGTATTACACACACCTTCCGGTCAGACTTGCCCTGTATCTTCTTTTCGAATTAAACAATCTGCACCAAAACTCTGTTTTTTAAAAAAATCATCGCAACTAGAATCAAAAGATGAAATTAGAAAACAAATAAAATTATTCACATAGTCACACTGTTACACAACAGTAAATTTTAAAGAAAATTTTCTACTTTTATACATAAAATTCACTGCACTGGAAAAAATATATGTAAGCAATTAAAAATAAAATATTAATGAAATAAAATATAAAATAAATATTGAATTAAAATATTATTTAATATAAAATATTATTTTAAAAATAAAATATTAAATATTATAAAATATTATTTTAACCAGAATACTAAACAATAAGTTTTAACGAGGAAAGATGATCATACCCCGGCACCACCAGAAAAGGTCCTTCTCGCTGTAGGGAGGTATTAAAGCTTTCAGTCGTTGTACGAAACAGACACGACTGTGCAGCTTCCTACCACGGTAAAACGCTGATATCGGTCGTCCATCCCTGTACGTATACACAACATATCTCCACACTTCATCCGCCTGTCCTTCGGCCATCGGACAATAACCGGTGTCCGCTTGCATGGTTACTCGTGAACGAAATAACGCTGAGCCGTCGGAGAAGAGCTGTTTCTGTTGTTTGAAAGTTAACAAGTCTTGAATAGATGCTGTGAGATCGAACTCGTAACTATTCTTGTCATATTTTACTTTCCTCTATCTTTCCATTGGTTCGACCTCCAGGATTTAAAATAAATCCAGTACGCTTACAAAGATTTAGTTATTCAGCATTTTACACTGGGGTAGCAACTCAGCAGTCAGTTTAAACTATTTACACGTGTCATCAGCTTTCCCAGAAATTCGAGACAACCGTGGTGCTTTATAACGCCAGCTCCGACACTTCTACCGACTCTGGTTGCATATTTGCGCATGTTGCTACCCTACCTTAGCCTGTTTTATCTTCTGTTGGTCTTAGTCCGTTCTGTCCTCTTCGTTCCTGATAGTGTTTCTGCTAATTTTTTGCATGCAAGTGTGAAGTGTGTATGTATATAATATATATATTATTATATTAATATAATATATATATATATACACACACATACATACATACACACTTATACACTTGCATGCAAAAATTAAGTAGAAGCATATCAGCGGAACGAAGAGGCAGAACGGACTCAAAGACCAATCAGAAGATAAACTAGGCTAAGGTAGGGTAGCACATGCGCAAATATGCAACTAGACGTATGGTAGAAGTATCGGAGCACGCCGGCTGTGTAAGCTCGGAATTTCTGGGAAAGCGATTGCACGGTGTAAATAAGTTTAAACTACGTCGAGTTTCTACCTCAGTGTAAAATGCCGAACACTAAATCTTTTAAGCGTTATCTGGATTATGTAACCCGAGGTCGAATCAATGGAGAGATAGAGGAAAGTTAAAATATGACAAGAATAGTTACGGAGTTCGGGATTCCTCACAGCATTCATTTCAAGACTTTGGAGCAAATTTCAAACAACAGAAACAGCTTTCCGACGGCTCAGCAGTGATCGTTCACGAGTAACCATGCAAGCGGACAACCGGTATATTGTCCTACAGGCCAGAAGGAACAGGCGGAGGACAGTGGGAGATATTGTTAGACATACGGCACAGGGGATGGGACGACCGATATCACGTTTTACCGTGGGTAGGAAGCTGCACAGTCGTGGTCTGTTAGCAGAACGACCTGTAAGGTGTGTACTTTTAATACCTGCTCATCAGAGAAGGCATTTTCTGTAGTGCCGGGGTAAGGATTCCTTCCTTTTTTAAAAACATTTACTTGTTTTATATTCTGGTTAAAATAATATTTTATTTCACAGGCAGAACGCTTAAGCAGTTATACTTTTTCCAGTGCTGTGAATTTTATGTATAAAAGTAGAAAAAATTTTCTTTTAAAAATTACTGTTGTGTAATTTTGGTGTGACTATGTGAATAATTTTTTATTTAGTTTTCTAATTTCATCTTTTGATTCTAGTTGTGATGATTTTTAATACAGAGTTTTGCAGATTACTTAATTCGAAAGGAAGATACAGGGCAAATTAATTGAAGGTGTGTAATACACACACACACGCGCAAACACACACGCACACACACACGCACGCACACACACATATAAATATATATATATATATATACATGTGCACTTTTATTTACTCCGAAATTTCTGAAACTGTAAATGGATTAGTTAACATCCACAAGATCAACTGGCAGACAGAATTGTTTTGAAATATGAATCACGGATGAGTTTAAATTTATTTCGAAAATCAAAATATCTATTTTATAATTTGTATTAAAATAGGTACATTTGTAAGAGAAAGTATCTTAAATTTAAAAGTTTTCTTAAACATGTTGATCTATATTTACCTGTAAGAGCTTGACTAACATTTTGGGATCCATCTCCCATGTTATTGTTCGGACATCAAACTAAAATTAAATTTAAGTTTGACATAATAACCAATTCAAATGTCAAATAAGTTTAATATAAAGAGAAAGAAACAAAAAATTTTAAATAATTATTTCTAATAAAAAGTAAAAAATTTCTGTAAAGCGGTCTTAATGAAACATACTTCTCCGAGACATCTATGCCCATGTCTTTCAAGAAATTGTCGAAATTTGTATCCACTTGGTGAAGTGGATGTTCGCAGCCACTTTTCAGCCTCCTTGAAGAACAATGGTAAGAAAATTAAGCATTTAGAAACAAACGAGAATATAATTTTAAGCAATGTAAAGATTTAAATTTCTTACCTCGACTGACATGGATTTAAATTCTTCATAGTTAATATCTTCCGCTATCTGTTCGGCTACTTCCTGAAATAATGTAATACACGCAGTAATATACGTTACACGGTAATATAATAATAAATTTATGTAACATGATAACAATTGTTCATATATAAAATTTAGTGCTGATACCTGCATTGCCTGAGGAATATTTGCACTCTCTACATTCGATGAGGTTGTTAAGAGTTTAGCAAAATCTCCGTAAACATCAATATCTAAATCTAGAAGGAAAAGCAAGTATAATGTTATAAATCTTGTAAGCATTTTTTAAACATTTATAACAATGGGCTGCTCGAATTATTTTATTAATTACCTTGCGCGAGGATTCTTTATAATTTAAATTACCAAAAATAAAACCTTGATCTGATAAAATGGAACGTGATTATGGAAATTAGTTAATCTAAGAAAGTGTAATGAAGTGATAGTAAAAAATCGGATTTATTAGATATGCCGAAGTTAGTAGAAGGGAAGTAGGAGTGAGAAGGATCCGAATAGAGAGAGTGCGTGCAATATACTGGTGCGTATGTGATCTCTAATTTAATATGGATTATATTCGTTTCTGTCATGTAGAAATTGCATCTACATCGTAACAACATAATCATATACTCGAACCCGAATGTCGGGGTAAACTTGATTTTATATACACTGGTTATCATAAATTAAGGAAAATTCACAAAAATCGCGATAACTCAAGAAATTACACATGGAATTTTATGAAACTTACCCACAATATACAACACATAGTAAGGTATTAAACAACATAAAAAGAAATTATCAGACATTAATAGTAGTATAGAAATTAGCACATGTATAAAATAAACAAATTGGAAGTATCGGTTTGCAATAGAAAAAGTACCTTTAATATGGAATATGATTGCCTCTAGAAGCAATACAGCACAAACAGCGATGTGTGATGCTTTCAATTATGCGGTCTATCAGTTCAATAGGAAGTGAGAGCCATTGCTCTTGTAAAGCAGATGCAAGCGCGGCAAGGGTCTGAGGGGGCGGATTGATGGCAGATACACGCCTCCCTAGAGCATCCCAAACGTGCTCGATAGGATTCAAGTCCGGGGATCGAGCTGGCCACTCCATGCGCGTAATTGTTTCCTGTTGAAGATAATCATCAACAATGCGAGCTCTGTGTGGTCTTGCATTATCGTCCTGTAACAGGAAGCAATCACCAATCGCCCCGGCATATGGGCGCACATAAGCATCAAGGATGTTGTCTCGATAAACCTGAGCATTCACGGTTCCCCTTGGAAAGACATGGAGGTCTGTGCGCCCTCCTAAGGATATGCCTCCCCAAACACAGACACTGCCTCTTCCGTATGCATCTCTTTCACGGATGTTTGATGGATGATAACGGGTCCCAGGTTCTCTCCATATCAAATAACGTCTACTGTCACTTTCTAGACTAAACCTGGACTCATCCGTAAAGAGAACAGGCCTCCATTGATCTGACGTCCAGTGGACATGTTGTCGGGCCCACTGCAAACGGTCTCTCCTATGGCGTGATGTGAGCGGCACGCAAATGGCTGGTCGTCTCGCATACAGACCACCTTCGTGGAGCCTTCTGCGCACAGTTGACGTTGACACCAACCTTCCGGTGGCTGCAGCAAGAGAGGATCTAAGATGTGTCGGAGTAGCGGTTCTATTCCTGCGTGCCCTTAATGTCAAATATCGGTCATCGGCACTGGTCGTAACAGTTGGCCGTCCTAGACTGAACCTCCTAGATGCCGAATCTGTGGTTTGAAATTGCCTCCAAAGCCTATGAACCACAGATGGACTCACATTTAGCCATCTGGCCACTTCTGATTGACTCTGCCCTGCCTCTAGTCTCCCGATGGCTCTCCATCGTAGTTCTTCAGGCAAATGATGCCTAGAGGTCATTATTACGAATTGGCTATCTCAGATTTTCAATGTCGCAATCACAGTAAAATTTGTGTGCTTTCTCTCAAACTTGGACTTTTATGCTCCAGGCAGATGACGTAAGCCGAGTGCAGCGTCACTAATTTGCATATTGCAATTTTACTCAGCTACTCTTAGTGGACAACATATGCAAATTTTGCACGGTTTGGCTTACTTTTGAAAGAGTTATCGCTATTTTTGTGATTTTTCCTTAATTTATGATAACCAGTGTATTTACATAAAATTTGTTAGTAAACGTTTCAAAATTGTTAACTGATTGAGAGCTTTTGCCTTAGTAGCAAAAATAAGTGATTTGGATAAAATAACATATGACTGATTGAAATTGAATGTATCTGTGCTTATAATTTAGGCTTAAGTTAAGGATTTAATGATTTTAGATGACGGTAGAGTTTGGTAATAGGAGCCGTCAGAAGCTTACATATACAAAGTTCCTCAACACCAGGTCGACAAATTCCTTTCCTAACACGGTAGATGCTTTGCAAGTGCGGGAGCGCTTGCACAAGGAAGTTTCATTTCACACCCAGATGCAGTAAAATTTGAATGTCAAATTATAGAAATGTGCAGCTCACCTGTATACATCCGACATACGGCACATCAAAGTGCAATGACCGAACCCCACAACGTAATAATTTCCAATGCTGCGTTCGTGTTGACAAAACCATTTTGCATTCCTGCACAGCTTGTCTGAGAGAGATTCTTTCCAGAGAATCGTCACGAGTAATAAAAAAAAATTGTGCAGACCAAGTATTGAGGAGACAATTCTAGGTTTCGAACGGGATACATCAAGTTCGGGCGCACACATTCGGACGGGCACGATTGCTCGAACTATAGCACACTATATTGGGATTTTCTTCTGCAACGTCTAGACGATTCTAAGGAAAAGCGAAATGCTTTCATATTCTTTGACCTAATAATCTAATTTATCTTTGTTACTGTTACTTTGTTGATGTACGTTGATTAGTAACATTTATTTTGACTTCGTTTTCTGTGAACACTACCACTTGTCATTTTCGATTCACCATTGATCTGTGAGACGAGTAGTTTACTTAACACATCGATCAATAACTCCCGAGTCTAAAATTGAAAACAACATTTTTTTTGCGAAATTTTTTTTTATTCATCAACATAACACCTTTTGTTAATCACCTTTTAGGGTGATACAATCGTTCCAACGCTTTTCCAAATCTTTTTGTGTGTGTCTGTGTGTGTGTGTGTTTTTTTTTTTCCCAAAAAAAATTTTTTTTCTTTTTTTTTTTTTTTCGCAACAAATCTTTTTTGTTGCGAGTAAATAGCGATAAACAGCTTTCTGAATTATCGACTCGTTGCTGTTTTAAAGCAATCGCGGCACCCACTTGAAAAAAAAACCTTTTTCACTTCACTTCAAAAAACCTTTTTCCTGGTCCGATCGACTTAAAATTTTGCCACGTTTCAAGCAAAGATTAGTACTCTAGAAAGACCTGGTTACTGGTTTTCTACGAGCGCCATCTCTGGGTTAGTCTTTGGAGTTATTGATCGATGTGTTACTCCTCACAGAATATTATTCGAGTGCTGAGACACCATATATCGCCCGAAAACGTGGCAATTATTTAAATTTTAACAAAAAAGTTTTCAAGATTTTCAAGGCAAAGAAAGTAAAATGATGGACATTATTTTTAAATGAAATCATCGCATCTAAATACTATTTTTATAGTGAATTTCAGTCCAGGAAATTAATTTGAAATAAATTCCTTGATATAGCTAATAAATTTCTCACGCAAAATGTTTTATCTTATTAGCACAATTTTGTACATTATTTACAAAACGTTTGAATTTGTAATGTGAAATCTACAAATATAACAATGTTTCCTTTTTTACCTCCTTTAGCACTGCGCAGAATCGAAAACATAACCATATTCCAGAGTGAAGAATTTCTCATACAGTCGACATGCGTTAGTGCAGACTGAAAATAATATTCAGAGTGAATTTGAAGTTTAATAGTACATCATAGATTATTCAGAAAAATATAACATATAAAATACATTTTTTGATATCTCTCGATAAGAGTTTAACCGCTTAGTACTTCTAATCATTATGTTTGGTATTATTCATAGAAAATTATAGACTATTTAAAATACTAATGGGAAACTTTTAAACAAATAAAATGTATGAATCAAAAATATGAATTATTAGATCACACTCAATTAAATCTACATGCATTATCATTAAACATTTCTTCGATATATTTTTTTTTTCAGAAAGTATACTTGTGTTTTCTAAGAGAAAAGAACTTAAATACATTTGCCTCAGATACTCGCAATTTTTCTTTCTTGTCTTAAATTATTTCATATTTCAGAAGAATTAAAATTTATTTATGTTAAAACATATCTAAAAATAATTTAACTAAACAAGAACATAATTCCTTTACTCTTCAAAATTTCAATGATTTTAAAAAATATAGATAAACTAAGTAAAAGATGGTATTCATTTAGGAAGAAAAATTAAGCTAGAAAAATGTTGCGCGCGCACACACACACACACACACACCAATATATATATATATATAACACATTATATAATACTTAATATATAATTAATTATCTTTAAAAATAAAATATACAAGATATTTTTTTAAGATTATGGGAATACATGTATCGTAAATGTTAATTGGTTAAATTAGAATAATGAAATTATATTTGGTAATTCCATTTTATTCAATTGTAATTTTTTGAGGTGTAATAACAGTTTTTTCTTTCTTTGGTATTCATCGGTTTTCTATCAGTGGGCTGGTGTGACTTAAGGAAATATGTTTATACCCTCCTGATTGTCCAAATACAGACGTAGCATTTTAAAAGACTTAAGAATATTGAATTACTTAAATATTTTGTTTAAAGTCTTTAAATTAATTAAAAACCATTAAAATTGTAACGCTTTCAAAAAGTATTATCTTATGAAGCATAATATCACGTACCGACAAAATGCAAAAACTTGTTAGTTTGCAAGAAATGATAATGGTTTTCTGGAAATTATTAGAAGATAATTTTTAGAGCTTATTTGCTTACTTTTATAAAGGTTATCAACATATGTGTATAAATGCATTTTGAATTCATAATTTTATCCACATTTATATTGAACAAAAAATTTCAAAAACCTTACATCATCAAAATCAGAACAAGTCCTTAATATTGCTTTGAAAGTTTCTTTGGCTGTTTTCTCTTTTAAGAAATCCAAATGATACGTATCAACCCTTTTCTTAACATTTTCTATATTGGAGTCATATGTGAATAAGCCCTAAAACAATACAAACAAATCTAACAAATATATTTTTACAGTACATCACTTACATCTTTAAATATTACTTTTATTCATGTATTATTTTCATATTTTTCAAACATTATGAAAGAATTTATTTAGATAATCCACTGAAAAAAAGATTTCCTAATGTACAGTGCGCGTAATAAAAATAAAATTAAGGTAAACCTCGTCAAATTTCAGCGTCGGAAATGTTTTATGATTAGTTCTATTTTAGACGGAAATGTATACAAATTTGTTAAGCATAAATGATTATAAAATCAAGTTTTTTTTCATGTAAAGTTTTTTGTTGTAATTACCAAAAATATATATGTAAAAATTTATGAATTTTGAAACACATATGATTTTGAAAAAAATATAAGAGCAACCGTTTTTTTTTACCCAAAACTGTAGAGAAATTTGAATATTTGAAATCAGAAAATGATACAATTTCAAGTATAAATTCTGGATCTCTAATCAAAATTCATGTTAGCATCATTTTCTGTAATTTCTTATGCTAAATAATACTCATCCTTTTGACTTTAACAAAAGGGAAAATTATTACTTTTAATGAAAATAGATTAAGCGATTATGAAATTTCGAAAAAAAAAAAAAAAAAGAATTAAAATACGTTAAGCATTTGCTTATAATTTTCATAAAGAGCCTGGAATGCATGAAATAAGAAAATTAACTGGAAGACTAGAAATTCTAACGAATTGAGAAAAAAATAGTATTAATAAGAGCTTGTCAGAAAGAAAAATTGCAAATGAAGTTAGAAGAAATTCGGAGTTACTAGAGTGTCATATGAATAGTTAAAAATATTTCAAGTAAAAATCCTTATATTTGTCTTCTAAAAGTTGGTATAACTTCCGTCTCTTACAAATGAACATTAGAAAAAAATTGACTTGATTTCGCAGGAGAATATAATTCTCTCACTTCCTAATAGAATTATGTAATTTTTTCCCATGTATGTTGGCATTATATGTCCCAATCTGAATCCAGCAATAAACTCATGGGGCCTCCTAGACAATTAAACTTATAAAAGTGGCACACAATATTAGTGTAAACAGGATTTTGTGTTCGCGATCAAGTTTGGAATAAGAGTTTCACACATTTATGGATGAACTTCCAGAATGTATGATTTCTCGGTTTATTCAAGCAATTGAAAAAAAATGTTTTTTTCGGTTTTTAAGAGAAATGTTAATTTAGAAATGATTATATACCTTTTATACATTTTTTTTGTTATAATCTTTGTAAATTCATCTTTTATAAGCTTAATAATAATTTTCTAACGCATTATACATGTTACTATAAAATTTGATTTTGGAGATCAAAAACAATTTAAAAAAAATAATAATTTTGCTGAATGGAAAATAAAGTATATATTTTTATTCAGTTGTACGTTGTCTTCATATTTTTTCGCTCTATATACTAGCAAAAAGTAACACGCATTAATTTGTGATTGAGATAATAATAGTTTTTTTTGTAAAATTTTCATTATTTTCCCGTTTCGAAAGATTAGGATTAGTAGATATTTTGTTTGTTTTGACAATTTTATGCTTATCTATAATACACTGCTGGCTATTAAAATTAAAACACCATGAAGGAAGCAAATACAAAAAAAATATTTATTGTACGTAAACACTATGGCATGAAGATAAAATGATTAAATTTGCAAGCAGTTTGGAGGTTAACAGGGGTGCGAAGTTAGTAGAAATAGCTGCCCCTCCTGGTGGCTAAAACGGCCCTCATTCAAATCGAACTGGATTTGGATGACAGAAACAGGCAACTCATTTCATGCTGCTTCGAGTTCATGCCAAACTGCAGTAGTATTGGCTGGAGAAGGGAGGCGGCCCAATCTCTCAGCAACCCATAACCAGATATTTTCAACGGATAACAGATATGTAAACTGTGCAGACCAGTGAAACAATGGAATACCTACTGTGTCGAGGAAGATCAAAACACGATGTGCAACACGTATTCTTGCATTACCTTGCTGGAAGACTGTGTTTATCAGGTCTCGAAGATAGGGCACAACTACTGGACGTAAGATGTGTAAAATGGACCGATCTTCATTCAAACTACCGTCGATCCGAACTAGAGATATGCGTGTCATGTATCCAACGGCTGCCCAAATCCTCATACTAGGTTCAGGGTCTTATTCCGATATCGAATGCAAACAGGTGACGAGCAGTCTCCTTGTAGCCCCCAGACACGTATACGACCGTCAGAATACTGCACACAGAAACGGGACTCGTCAGAAAAGACGATATTGTACCCCTCCTGTATCTGCCTTTTTCATTCAGCGCATCAGAGTCGCCGTCTCCTTATCTCTCTGCTGCATTGTCAAGGGAAGCCGAAGTAATGGTCACCGTGCTGACAGTCCACGCTGCTGCAAACGTCGTCGCACCATATGAGTCTAATACTGGGATACTGGGAATGCTGCAAGCATGCCGATTTCCTGACTAATGGTCTGTGAACAGTATGTTCGATTTTATAGGGTCCACTTCACAATATATGTCTGTCCTCTGAGGCATTAATCATGAGTGGGCGTGGAGAGCCCGAATGCCGTTCAGTATGACCCTCAGCAACACATTGATTCCATATTCGCATGAAAGTGGTTAGATTTCTACCAGTGCGACGGGCAATATCATGGAACTATGATCCACTCTCTCGATAGGCAACGATCCTGTCTCTATCGAATTTCGATACTTGCTGGTAGGCATTTCTTCTCATTCGAGGCATAAAACGATATTCTGAGCAAACTCCGATCTTGCAAAGCACTTTCCGAATGAGAAATGCACTACTCAACTTTTCTTTTATGCTGTGCTTCAGATTTCATTTCTACCTCCTTCGTCATCTAAATACGCTGAAATGCTAATAATTTGCATATCCTAAACTCTACTTCTTTTCATTAGATGTTCGTCAGATCATTCACTCATGGTGTTGCAATTTTAATGGCCTGAAGTGTATTCTTTACGAATATCTTAAAACAAGTTTATTATTAATTCTTAATAAGGATTGAAACCAAAATTAGAACGTTTATATTTAAGTCATACATATGAAAAACACACTTAGTTATTTAAAGAAAATATAATATTATTAAAGATCGTACTTTATTGTAATCATCTAGTATATTCGAATTAAAAAACGTTGCAATTTTAGTGATAGAAAAAATTACTAAAATAAATATTTTAAGATATTTTACGAGAATTTTTAATATCGTACATCTTTTTGATAAGATAAATTCCACATAAAACTTTTTTTAAAAAAAATTTTTTAAGTGTTTCATTTAATCATAAAAACTTTTTTATGTACAAATATATTTAATCAGATTTTTGCTGTGTAAAAACTAATAAACTAATATTCAATATAAAATTTATAAAAATTACAAAATGTGCATACCAAATAAAACTTCATTCGCTTTATGAAAGGAGGTAATTCGAGTTTTTTATATCTTTCCCTGCCGTAACTCATCATTTCAGGATCTTCTAATATTCGGCCGAAGAAACTGATCATAAAACCTTTAGACATTTGAGAGTCAACTCCATTAATAGCTATTATCTAAAATGACACAAAGTGACTTAAGTTTTAATAGTGTTCATATCTTGCATGGAAGGAATTTTGAAAATTGTACAAACTTACATCTATAACTTTCAACATCATGTGGTTCATAAAAGGAGTAGGACCATTTAGATTATATTTTTCAATATCAAATTTGCCTCGTCCAAGACCCATTTTCCTTGCATTTATCTAAAGATATATATACATGAGTATGTAAATGTTTGTGATATATTTCAGTATGAATAAAATTTTAATTTTAGAAATTAGAAAATTATTTACTCGGAAAAAATTATTCATGTACTTCGTAAGAACTTCTATTCCTAAAGGCGAAGTAGCACCAGGCATAACTTCTCTATAAATATAATAAAAATGTTAATTTTAACTTCGGAAACTATTGAGTCATCAATAAGTAATATTTGTTAGAACTTATGAGTCTTGATCTGAAATAAACCTTAGGGTGCAAGCCAAACTTTGCAATTTTTCTTCTTGTTTGATATCGCTTTCACCTCGGAATTTTTTTTTTCTCAACCATTACGGTATTAGCTTTTTTAGTAACTTTAAAATAGTTTTGGGATTTACTTTAAAAGTTGCCAAAATCCACAATCTGCATCCTCTGCTAAATTTTAATAATCACAATCATCAAGAAATCATATAATGTAATAAATAATTATGTATAAAATAAATTAAATAGACTGTTTTTGTTTTAATTATTGTTGAGAAAAATGTTATGAAAGATGTTAAGAAATAATTTTTAATGCCGCTTAGATACCGTATATTTCCGAGAGTATATAATTTAACTTAATTATAAACATTGCATTTATTTAGCAAACTTTGGTTCAATTTTTGAACTAGTTAATGTTCAGGAATCAAATATCTTCTATTTTTCTTATTTGTTAAAAAATGAGTTAAAAGATTTATGACTATATAAACAAACAAATGAAATTAAACCTAAAAAAGACTGGTATTCCAGGATTTAGCATCAATTTGTCACTAATTTTACAAATGCGAAACAACAGGAAATTTTATGAATTACCATCATGATTATTACTTATCTGGTTATTCGAGTTTTGTTTTGTCAACGAATCATGCAATTTCGGGTATAATTCAGACAAAAAAAATGGTACAAAAATTTTTCTAAATAAAATTCTTGCTGGTTGCAAAACCAGGAAAAGAATTTATTTTTAATTTCTGGTAATGAGTTACCAATCTTTTCACCAAATGCGGTGCAGAATTTGGTGATAAGTTCCTCGAAATATTTTTATAAGAAGACAAATAAATGTTACTCAACGATGTTTAAAAATTCCCAATATATATGAAATATGTAATGTTTCTACACATTGAAACGTCGGAAGTGAAAACGCAATATTTTTTTTATTGCAAATTTGCAGATATTATAGAAAATTATTAAATGCAAGATGAATAATATTTGAAGAAAACATTAAATAATCACAATTCTTTACTTTATCCATCACTTCGATAATTAATATTAAAGAAGGTACTTATGAATATAATAAAAAAAAATTAGAATCTCACGCAACATTCGCAACTGTAAAATATTCTACTTCGCATCTAAGAGGAATGTCGAACTCGTGTTTCATTTCATGATCAGTTTCTGGAGCTATATTTGTAACAGGACGCGACTGCAAAGAATCAGTTTTGAAACATTAGAATGCTTATTAGCAGAGAATGTACACGCATTACAAATTTTAAGGAATTACCATTATGTATTTTCAAGAAATTACTTACTTGCAGAATGTAAATTTCGCCTTTGAAAATTCCCCATTCTATGTCTCTAGAGGATTTGTAGAAGTTTTCGATCTAACAACGTTAATAAAGAAACATTGAGCAAGAATTCAACATCAATTTAAATAAGTGACTAACTTTATTTGAAATTAAATACTGTAAAAAAACCACGCTCAAAATCTATAAATTTGTTTACTATTGTAATAATATGTATTAACTGATATTTAATATTAACACATATTAAGGAAATCATTATAAGAATTTATTAAAATTATATTTGAATATCACAGGAAAAAGTAATTTGTTAGCTTTTACTAAATGCGATAGAAATTAAAATGTACTAAAATAATGGAGATTAATTGATTTTTTCACATAAATACTACGTATGTTTAAGAAATGAAGAAAAATACTTTTAAAGCTAATTTCCCCAATCTCTCAGCAGTGTCTTTTGATAAACAACTCTCTTTTCGGGAAGTTTCATCAAGATCTTCAGTAACAGTTCCACCAAATTCTATTTCAAAATAATTGAATCAGTTTATATAATATTTAGAATTTCAGTAAGCAAATATATTATCAGAAAAAAGCTGAATTAATAATAATTATCTTATAATGTGACTGACTCACGTTAAATTTTCCTTTGAATTTTATAGAAAAATGTTACATTAAAAGAAATATAAGTTCTTTACATGTATTCAATTCATATGTGTGTTTGTCTTTTTTGATGAATCATTAACAGCGTGATTCAATTATTGTTAGACTAATTTAGAGTTTCTTGAAAACAGAAATTTTAATTGATATGAACTACTTTAAACAATCACAAAATTAACAAAAATGTGTACTATTTTACAATCTGTAATGCTTTGGGAAATATTTTTTCTGAGTGGCTAAAATTTAAATTTTTAATGTTAAAAGGAAATTAAAATAATTAAATTAATAAATAAGAAAAAACACAAACCTTGCATAATGATTCTCTGATGTTTTGTGCCCACAATGACCGATTCAAATTCCACCTCTTCTTTGCCTTTTCTGCGTAGCTTCAATGTATCTGGCTCTACGGATCCGGATACCACAGTCTAAAAATATTTAAATCCTTAATAATATTTTGAATATCATCTTTACTATCTCAATTATCAAAAAATTGAAAATTGTATCTTTAAGTAAAAAAAAGTATTTGAAAAATATACGATGATTCAAAAAAATATTCGTATAGGGAATAGAAATAAGATAACTCAGTGAATTATTGCCCAATAATCGTCTTTCCTTCTTCTATAAATTCTATGAATATGACCTTCTTTGCATTAAAAAAAATGTCCCCATAAGTTTTCCAGCCGATGCGACCATCTTTGAAACATGTTCACTGAAAGAAACCCAGTATTTTCCTAGTTGCTTGATTTTCGGTGCACAATAAGGAATCCAAGTCTCATCGTTGGTGACTACTCTAAGCAAAATGTCGACAAAAATTCTTCGCGGCTGCAATCAAAATTAACCACCGAATCAATGCCAAATTTATTTTAGCGCCGTTTAGGAAGTCGCAACACATATGGTAACACAAGATTTCTTAGTTTCGTCATCTATCGTGGAAAAAAACTACTTTTTGAACCACTCTTGAGTAATCTAATTCATTTTGATACTCAAGAACTGGTTTCTCAAAAACTGAATATTCACGTAGATAGTTTACAAATGATACGTAGACCTTATGATAGTAAAATGTGTTTTCTTATATCAAAATATGAGAATCAAAATGATACAAGAGTAGCAGAAAAAATTATATAGTATATGTAACAGATCAATTGAAAAGTACCCGGCCTACCATAGTAAAACACATTTTTTTTGGCAAAATTAGTTTTTTTTATTCAAAATAATTCCCTTCAAGGGTGATACATTGATTATAGCGACTCTCCAACTTTTCGATACCATTTTTGTAGAACAATTTGTCCTTTGCTTCAAAATAGGCCTCAGTTTCGGCGATCACCTCTTCATTCGACAAAAATTTCTTCCCAGCGAGCATTCTTTTGAGATCTGAGAACAGGAAATAGTCACTGGGGGCCAGATCTGGAGAATACGGTGCATGAGGAAGGTATTCGAAGCCCAATTCATGGATTTTTGCCATCGTTTTCACTGACGTGTGACACGGTGCATTGTCTTGGTGAAGCAGCACTTTCTTTTTCTTCAAATGCGGCCGTTTTTCGGCGATTTCGTCCTTCATACGGTCCAATAACGCTATGTAATAGTCGCTGTTGATGGTCCTTCCTTTTTCAAGGTAGTCAATGAAAATTATTCCAAGCGCATCCCGAAATGCAGAGGCCATAACCTTGCCAGCCGGCTGTTGCGTTTTCCCAAGCTTTGGAGCAGGTTCATCGTGTGCACTCCACTCGGATGACTGTCGATTGGACTTCGGAGTGAAATGATGGAGCCATGTTTCATCCATTGTCACATATCGACGCAAAAACTCGGGTTTATTACGCTTGATCATCTTCAAACACTGCTCCGAATCATCAACTCGTCGTTGTTTTTGGTCAAAAGTGAGCTCGCGCGGCACCCCCTTTGGACAGAGCTTTCTCATACCCAAATATTCAACACGTCTAAACTTAGCATACCAATCCTTGATGGTTGATTTTCCTGGGGCTGTGTCCGGAAATTCGGCATCAAGCCAAGATTTTGCTTCAACTGTATTTTTTCCCTTCAAAAAGCAATATTTTATCAACACGCAAAATTCCTTTTTATCCATTTTTTTCACAATAACAAAAGTTGATTCACTCAAAATGCTATAATTCACAAACTAATGATCCGACAGCTGTCAAATTTATACATGCATCTTTTGAGGGTTAGGGCTAAATAAAAAACATATGGATTTAATTCTAGTAGCGCCATCTATGTGTTAGGCCGGGGACTTTTCAATTGACCTGTTATATTTATTGTTACGAACTTGCAATGATGCTTCCTGCAACGTTACTGCTATAAATGAAAAGGGGCATTTGCAGATATTTCCAGGATACCAAGAAAAGATAAATAAGCAATACCCCCAACCTTCAAGACGCATTTTGCGACAAATGTGGCAGCTGGTTTACAAAATGAATCTTCTAGAATATGTTGGAATTTTGTCAATATCTCAATTAAGAAAATTGGATTTTATCTGAATTTTTCTGCAACGTCTCATCTACCCGAAACATCTCTAAAGATGGAAAAATGTGAAGTCTGGAAACTGGGAAGCTGAATCTACTGTGGAATCTGTCGGGTTTGACGGAGTCTGCCTTTGAAGTGTAAAATATTACTAAGGAGATTTTCCCATAACTGGACTGCTGAACGCTTTAAAAAGAGCTAATACTGTTATTACAATCTCTGTTTCTGCATCTGTTTGTATTGATAATCTGCACAAATGATGCGTTTGTTCCTGCTGTGTCATTAATTTATCTAAGTTTTGTTACTTGAGTTTCGTCTTGTCCTGTATATTTGTGAATAAAGTGCCTCTTTAAGAAAAGTTGTGAATGTAGCTTATAAGGGAGAAAACATGTTTTTCTTTCAATGATAGCAGGAAAATTTAGAGAACTAAATATACATTAATAAAAAGCAAATATTTTCTTTATCTAAATTGAAGTAGATGCCTGAAAATTTTGTCCATTAGTTGTCATGTGATCTCTGTTAGGTCTCATGAGGCCATAGTTTTCCCACCTCTCATTAGAAATTTTAAAAATAAACACTCCTTCTGAAAATTTTTAACATAATTCCTAATAATGATATAACGGATCACTTGAGCTATTAGAAATTTAAAAGTTTCAATCAAAATCAACAAACAATAATTGGATCACTTGAAATATTGTGATGTGGTATTTAAATAGATATGTGGATATTATCTCATTTGAATATTGCTGTTAAAGATTAAAATGCACAAATAATGTTATAAAATATTTTAAAAAAATAAAAGCCTATTATCTAAGCCAAGAAGCATTCCATTCCTTTAAATTTTAATCATTCATTTATGCAAAAGGTGTGTACAGAAAGATAATTTTATAAAAATAAATAAGATAATCAGAATTAGAAACAATTCCTTTCTTTGAATTTTTTGCATAAATTTTTGCAAATGATGCATATAGAAAGGGGAAATGTTAACAATAACTTAGTAGTAACCACAATAAGATAAAGTTATCAATTTTTAAATTCAGCTTAAACATTGGGATAAAAATACAATTACACAATAGAAAGACTAAATAAAAAATTTGCATTTTCTGTTTCAGATAATGTATAACAGATACGACGGGAAAATGCAGTGTCATGCAAAGGCAAGATTATGAAAATAAGAGATAACATATGATAACCATAAGCAAAATTTAAAAACCATTGAGTTTATAAAGGTTTGCAAATTACGCTTTACTGTGAAGCAATATTAAAGTAAATAAAGATCATTCTAGAGAAATTTTCCTGTTAAATTTGTAACTTTTTTTCTAACTACGTTCTTTCTTGTAAACAAACAAATTAAAAACAATTTTGTTGAATATTTACTTTTTTTATTTTTTATTTTTAAAGCAATTTTTCGAGACATATTTTTTTTATTTGCTATGTTTATATGGATCCTTTTTCGCTGCGTAATATTAAATAATTTTTTTAAGAAATTCATTCATTTTTTTTCTTTTTCATTAAACTTTTTTTCTTTCAGACAAAAATATATAAAATGAAGATGTTATGATTATAAAGCATCACATTATGCATTGATAATGTTAATGTATCGATGAAGGATATTCCATGAATTATTAAAGAGGGGAAATTAAAGATAAAATTCTCTAGAAAAAAGGATTTTGTGCCCGGAACTATATGACTTTACTTTTTTCTATTAATAAACATCAATTTAAAATTATTTGTAAAAAATTACTTGCAAAAATTTATAATTTTTTTTCCAGTTACTATTGTAGATCTTATAAATTGGCATTAAAGTCGCAATAGTCGTTTAGTCCTCATTTTACTGTAAATAGTTTTTTAAGATAGAGTTCATATTCACGATCATGATAAAAGAAAAATTTATTTTTGAAAATTGTCGCCTTATATATATATAAAATATGAATAAGTTTGTTATATTAATGAACAGAAAAATACTTATTGTATGTACGTTATTTCAAATGTTACAATACTAAGTTGAAACTCATATTTTGAGTAATTGGTCAATGAACTTTGAACTATATTTGGGCAGTGACCAATCTATACTGTGAATTTGAATATAAATTATTACTATAAAAACATTCATAAATGTGAATGCTGAAATATAGTATTATTAAAAAGATAAGAATTCTTCAGTATTGTATTGAGTATGTACTATTATTACGAGTCTTGAAGTTAAATTCAATCTTATATTGGTAATTTATTTCATATACTTATTTTGTATTAAATTATAGCGTTTGGTGAAATTCAAGAACTCGATGTATTTTTATTACTTTTGTTTTATTTTACATTTATATTTTTCATGTGTTTTGTAATCCAAGGATTTTGCTCAAATGCCAATTTCCCTAAAATTCCTTTTTTTTTCTCTTCCAGTGGTTGCAGTTGGAACCTGTGCACCTGCAGCTGCATACTTTTAAATAAGGAATATGTAGTTTAATTTTAATGAATAATCTTCTACCTTAGTAACAACATTTCTTAAGACTAATCTTATCGTTTTTTTTATCTTAATATCTGAACAAAACATTACTATTTAATTTGATATTTTACCGATTGCCTTAATTTTAGTATTTAATTCAGTAAATCTTTTTTTGATTTTTAAAAGCATAATGACTTGGTTGTGGAATATATCATATTTGTGTAAATGAATCGCTTGCTATAACTGTTTTCGTATCTGATTTGAAAAAAGTAATAGGTAAAATTTATAATTCTGCTGTTCGAATTTTTTCTTGTATTTTGTACAATGTAATAAGCTATAGCTTTTGTAAAACATTATTTATTTATTATTGTGTTTATGAAAATGGATGAAAAACGCAAGTTACAATTTTTTTTTTTTTTTTTTTTTTGGCTCTCTCTTAGTGACAGAACTGAACATCCATAGTATAATGATTATTTAAATATTCGAACACGACATGATTTGGTATGATATATATATATATATAAACATAAAACATTTTGAGGGAATTTAAAACACTAACAATTATATACATGAGGGACAAAAAACGAAATAGTTAAAAAAAATAATCAAAAACCAATATCGATAAAATAATGAAAATCCAACTACATTTTACGTACATAATTAAATAATCTGAAAATTAAAATAAAGAAAAGTAATAGAAATTTTATATATATATATATATATATATATATATATATAATATATTAATGGCGAATATATTAATGGCTTTTCCAGTGCACAAACATTTCAATGAATGTACGGTATTCATATAGATAAATATATATCCCATACTTCTCCTAAGCCGTAATTTGCAGTGATGGTGATGATGGATGGATTATTCGTAACTGGATCACACGTAAAAAGCACTCCCGAAACATCAGAAGCCACCATTTCTTGTATGACAACAGCCATAGGGGAATTTAAAAGCTGGCCATTGCGTCTAAAATAAGAAAAAAAGTTTAAGATAGGGAAAATTGATTTGTTTCTATAATAGGTAAAATGTATATATGTTCAATGTAATAACTACACAATTACATGAAAATAAATTTTTTAAAAAAAGAGAAAATTTATAAAAATATATATACCACCCAAGAATTAATCGTTTTAAAATACACGATTCCTCTCAGTTTGTTTACGCGTAACTTATAAAAATAATTAAAAATGGTAGAAGCTCAATGATGTGAAATTAAAATTTATAAGCAGTATGTTATATAATAATCATTTCTCTACTGATTGATGAAATACTTGCGCTTTACATTAAAAAGCATTGTACATTTTTACAAGTTTATGAAATATCAAGGGGATATTAGTTACTAAGCTTTTATTTGCAAAAAATGTTTCTTAAATGTATACAGTTTTTTATTTCGATTGGTTTTAAATCCAGCATCGATAGAATTAATATGATCACTGCTATGAAAAAGAGAAGCATACTTTTTTTTTTATTCTCAATGTTTCTTTAACAGCCTTATTTAAGTCTAACTTCATGCAATATAAAGAACAGAGCTTTCTTTAAACAGAAAAATATTTCTGTTTGTTATATTTTGATATCAATAATCATCTGCAGTTAGATTTATACTTAATAAATCAAAACGTAAGCAATGTTGATTACATGGAAATATTTAAAAACAAAATTAATGATTCTCTCGGAAGAGTTTCAAATCTCCCTCTCATCTCATTTTGATCCCTTAATATAACTCTGAAATCAATAACATGTTTTACTTATTATATTACCTTTTATATTCGATAGCTATGTAACCAAATTGAGATGCCCAACATTTTTTCACAGATGTAAATATCTGTAATACATGAAAAATAAATCAAAATCATTATAATCAATTTTGAAAAATATAGGAGAAAATTTTAAAATTTAAGATATATATAATTAAGTTCAAAAGAATCATTATATATAAGCAAATCAGAAATAGCGAAATTATTGTAAAGACCATATTAAAGTCTATTAATGAATACAAAAGAATTCGAAATTGTAAATTAAGTGTTTAATTTAAATCGTCGTTTCTGTACTTGGAAAGAAACGGGTGATGATGCGTAATTGATGCTAAAAACTATAAGTAAAATTAAAAGAAGGATTATAAGAAATAACATATTATATACATACGAAAAGAAAAGTTGGAAATGGAATAAAGAAACATCATTACTTATTAAAACACCTATTACATAGCAAATATTCCCAATTTCAAAATATTAAGAAATGTAAATTATTAATATAAATCTTATTAACTATTATTGCCTAGTCACATTAAATCCAATATTTTGAAATGGCGCACTTTTGGTTTATTGTTTACTTGCAGCATAAATATGAAGAGTTATTTTACAATAATACAAAATATTTAAATTATTAAGAATAAATCTCCCCCATAAAATTTTCAAATTAAAAAATATTTTCTCAAAAATAGCTTCTTTCTTTCTCTGTATGCAAGCCTGAATATGTGTGTTTGGGAAGAGAAAGATGAACAAAGTCCATTATTTTTAGATATTTCATATAATCAAACAATTTGACATATTTCATATTTATAACAGTATACATTCTTAGGAAAATTAATAAATGTACTTTCATGCCATGTCTCACTCAAGCGACTAGTATCAACAGGAAAAATTACAATGAATTCTCATACTGATTTAATCATAAGATAGTATTGTTTTGTCTGCTGATAATATTAATTGATCTAAAAACCTACACGTTTCTCTGTCGATTCATCAATAGCTGGTCAGATTAAAAACACCTATTTTAAAAGGAAGTTAGTAAATTCGGCCTTGGAATAAATTATTTTACCTTATTTACTTTTCATTGCTTTATTTTTTGCAAAAATTTCTGCATTTTATTCTTTAAAAAATGTATGGAATTAAGAGAGTTGTAATAATAATTTGATGTACCCGAAGTCAATCGTTCTTTTTTCAAAGATTGAAAAATATTACTTAAATGAGAAAAGAAAAGAATAAATAGAATTCAGCAGGAATTTATAAAAAGGGCTTGTTTTTTCTGTGTTCGATTAGCTGATATTGTAAATTTCTTTATAGTGATTTTCTCCGAAAAATTTTGTTACTAATTTAATGCTTCATTATAGATGAATTACTAGAATACATGTTATCCGGTAACACTTCTTATGAAGTTCAAACTCACGTGATTGGAAAAAAAATGTAAAGATATGTCTGTCAATATTTTTAATGTCTTATTCAGAAATGAATATCTTCAAGCCCAACTACGAAACATAACAATATAATCGAGCTTAACTACACGATAACTCACTTTATAAAATCTAAAAAATCCTGTGATTAAGATATAATACAAAAATTAAATTTAAATATATATAGTAATATTTTTAATTCATGTATGTTATCATAATTCATTAATGTTTGATAGATTCAAAAATGTACATATTCAATCTTAACTGGGAGTTCCAATTGTCGAAGCAAATTATGTTTTTGATCTTCTTATACAGATATTTAATTCGTCCATTAATAACAATTTTTAAATTTTTGGCGAAAAAAATGAGATGATGTAAATTGGAACTCGCATATACACAAACATATCTACACATAAATCTAAGACTTTTCAAAGGATAACGAAGCTAATCCATAGTATTTAATTGGAAGAAAATTAAGAATAGTTGCATATAAGCTATTTCATAAATTCTTCATTTTATTCTTTTCTTTCATTCTAGATATTTAGAATCCAAATAGTGAAAAAGCAAAGATTGGGATCAGTGCAAAAGCAAGGACAAAAAATTTTTGAAATAAAATAATTTGAAAATTTTACTGAATTTTATAATCAGACCCATTTAAATATATATACATATAAATATTGCTACCTCTGGGATACCCTGAACTCCTAGGAAAGTATCCATTTGTCCTGCAGCTGACATAGCTGTAGTGTCTTCTCCTAAATGCCGTCGAAAGACACCAAATTTTAAAAAATACACACAAGTCAAATTTATTTTGTTAAGATACTAGTTTAAATATGAATATTTTAATTAAAATCGCAAGGAAGAAGCCTATCATAAGACAGAGGACTCAGAGAGATATGACTTTGATTGGGAACCGTAAAGAAATTGATTTTCGACAGCGTGAGGCACATAATAATTTATTCTTCTTCTAAAATTTGTTATTTATTGCAAGTAAATATTGTGAGATTGAACTATTGATTAGAAGATCCGCATCGCCACACAAAAAGCGATTAAATATTAAAAACATTTTAATGTAATGAATTACGTAAATTTATGAAATCCTCCTTTTAGATTGAAATTAACATATTTTCTCGAATAATACATTAATTACAAATTATTTTTAGCAAGCTTATCTATTTTAAGAAAACTAAATTTTTGAATATAATTACTCCTGAAGATTAAAATTTAACAATAATAAACTAGAAAACTCAAAATATTAAAAATTAATATAATGTATTGCTTTATATGTATTGTTTTATTCCTTGTTATTAATAGATAATGAAATGTCGAAAAATATTAATAAAAATAATTAAATTGGAATTTATTTTCCTGCTCTAAAAGTATATTTTTACTGAATCAATGTATTTACTGTTTATGACTGGTATCGCAACATTTAAGTAAAATTTCTATTGAGTTCGACTGGAGATCTAAACTGCTGTTTGTAGAAAATGCAACACCATGAAGGAATCATCAGAATCAAATGAAATTCGCAGCAAATGTCAATTATAGGATATTATGCAAATTAATAAAGTTTCAGAGCCATCGCGCGTGCGCGGCGCGCGCAGCGCCCTCTGAATTGATGCTGAAAGCGTATAAATAAAGTGCTGTAGCGGGACGTTGAAAAAAGTCTATGATTATTTGTTAGTGGCAAACGTTTAGTGAGACCTGAGTATGCCTCCACGACGGAAGAATAAGAAATTCAAGCAACTTACGGAGTTTGAACGAGGGAGGATAATCGGCCTTCGAGAAGGAGGATTTTCCTATCGCGCAATAGCAGCTCGTATGCAGCGGAACAGTTCCACAGTGATGCGAGTTTGGAAGCAGTGGACCGACGAGCACCGAACAACTCGAAAAACAGGCACTGGACGACAGAAGGTGACGTCAGAGCGCGATGATCGACACCTGCTCCACATGGCGGTGAATGATCGCACAGCTTCCTCCAGGCAGCTGGCAGCACGTTGGTCTACTGCTACAGGTGTACAATTGTCGGCTTCGTCAATTCGTCGTCGTCTGCTGCGCCGTGGATTGCGTGCAAGGGTGCCTTTATACAGGATTCCCCTCACGGCGAATCATCGACGGCTGCGTCGGCAGTGGGCTCTTGAGCACAGAGACAGGCGAGCTGATTGGCACCAAGTTGTCTTTTCAGATGAATCACGCTTCGATTTGTGGACCCATGATGGCCGTGTTCGTGTTAGACGTTATGCCGGTCAACGCTGCCTTCCTGAGTGTATTATTGAACGACATAGTGGTCGAACACCCGGAGTTATGGTCTGGGGTGCGATTTCGTATCATGGACGATCCAATTTGATACGAATTGAGGGTAATCTCAATAGCAACAGGTACGTCCGTGAAGTGCTACAGCCCGAAGTCGTTCCTTTCCTTCAAGGCATCCCTGGAGCTATCTTTCAGCAGGATAATGCACGCCCACATGTTGCGCGGACTGTTCGAGACTTCTGTTCAGCACAACGCATGCAACTACTTCCTTGGCCTGCTTATTCACCGGATATGTCGCCTATTGAGCACGTGTGGGATATGGTTGGTCGGCGTCTCGCTCGTGATCCGCGTCCTGCAGTTTCCAAAGACGAACTTTGGTTGCGCATACAAGCGATATGGAATTCTCTTCCTCAAGCAGATATTCAACATCTGTTTGACTCCATGCCACGTCGTATAGCAGCACTTATTGCAGCGCATGGTGGCTGCACCAAATACTGATTTCGGACGCTTAATTTGTTTCTTTTGTTTTGAAAATTTCATCATTTATTTGTATCAGTACAAGTCGTTTCTGCATTAAATTTCATTTGATTCTGATGATTCTTTCATGGTGTTGCATTTTCTACAAACAGCAGTATATTACTTTATTTCATTCTTCTAAAAAATATTCTATCTTTAAAATAATTTTGTAATAGTATAAAGTTAATAAGAGAAAAATTTTAATTAAAATGATGAAAATATAAAAATAAAATTCATAATTATGTACTCAATACTCATTAGTGTTGTCATGTTTATCATTAAATGTAACATAATCATTACATAATACGTTAAATTCTTAAAAAAGCTTACACATTTCGAAAAATATTTCTTTACGTACATAACAATGCGTGTAAATGAATATGACAATACGTGTAAGAAATTCGTATTTTTTTAAATGATGCATGAATTGCATTTTTCACCTGTTGCAGAAGAACGAACAGCGAATTTGTGCTGTTTCATATCATCATCAAATATGGCCTTCAAATCTTCGGCAATATTTTGACAAATTTGGTTTGGTAATGGTGTTTTTTCGACAATGCTCGAGACCCTAAAAAGGTTATTCTTTAAATAAATAAATGAAATACATATAAGATTACAAAAGACAGGACAGATAAAGCTCGCTGATAAGAGAAAATATTTCTTAAAATTTCAAACCTATAGCAAAATGTATTACTTGAAACCTAAAACTACATGTAAATTATAAGAAAATATTATTCGTTAATTTCAATATAAATTAAATTTCTAAATGTCTTATAAGTAATTAAAAATATCTTTAATAAAATTGTAGAATGCAAATTGTTTCATTATTTACACATTGCATTTAAACGATTGTATTTTCCTTGATGACAATCTGAAATACATAAAAATATGAAAAGTTAGAGAGTTAAAAAAATTCAAGTCTAGTGTAAAAGCCTCTAATTTAATGTTTATTGACATTGTATTATGTATATACGATTGGTTCAAAAAGTAACTGCTTTTAGTTGGTGTAACCATTGACTGCGTCAACTGATAAACGGAGCCAAAACAAATTTAATACTGTGTTTGATTAGTTTTTTCATTACATTGAATAGATGATTCAATTTCAGGTATAAACTCTCCTTCTTATAGGAAGAATGAGTTTTTATAAGAATGAGTTTGTGTAAGATTGAAATAAGAATGAATTTTCATAAGAATTAATTAAGAATTAGTTTGCGTAAGAATTAAATAAGAATGGAATTTTATACCTGAAATTTACATTGAATGCCGACTTGAGGCGAGTCCCATAAATTAAGAAGCATTGAACAATTGAATTAAATAATTTATTATGCGATTATTTTATTTGGACAATAATTATATGTAGGAATAAATCTCTCTCTTTAATGAATCTAATTACCTTGGATAAATATTTATACCTATATCCATAAAACAAGAAAAAGATTTTAAATTATCTGCGAAAATATAAAAACTTATTGTCATTGAATAAGAATAGAAGCATTATTTTTCTAAATGTGTAAACAAAACTACAGAACTCAAATTTTCCAATCAATGGCAAATAATGGAGTAATACTCACTTATTACAAGCCTCTTTCAAATCACCAGCTTCCTTCCCACTAAAAATATAAAGTTGTCCTACATAAATGAAGTGTCAAAAATATTGTACAGACATGAAGATATGAAAAAGTATTTGACTGATCCTTACTGTGCTATGCTCTCCAGGTGTTTCACTGCATCGAGGATTTCTGGTGTTAAAAATTCTTTATACGCTGCTGTTGTCACAATAATCCCTTTGGGTACAATGAACTAATAGGAAAAAACATGATCATTTTCATTTGGGAAGAAAAATCTACTCTAAATTTAGAAAACCTTTACTAATAAAATCATGCTCAATCTATTCATATTTCGAAATTTAATGCAAGAAAATAAAAATACATTAGAACGATTCTGTAACAATTTAATACACTACTTCTTTTATTAATCTCATTTATTGCATCATTAAGTTAATGTTTTATAATAATACGTGGTTTATACATCAACTGCTTTCTGATCAACCCAACTCTTTTACATATTTATGAAATATACACATAAAGAAATCATGAATCACTCTTAATTATGTTATTCACATACTGATTCTTCCTCTTTGCTTAGTTGTGTCAGTTTTCCAAGAGAAGATCCCTTCCCTCCAGATATTTCTCCAAAATGCGATATGTCGTCTGTAAATTTTACAGTCAGAGGAATAGCTACATGAAGGAAGTGTAAGATGATTAAGATTAAAGCCATAATATCAACAGCAGTATTTAAAATGTATATAGCATCTATGTAACAGAACATTTGAACATAATTCTTTTTTGTGTTTATTTATTTACTTTAAATGACAATCAATACTTAAGAGTATATTAATATTAAACCAATTATTTCAAAAGTTTTTTAATACAT
>BMAW01054062.1:0-25499 GCA_019974015.1 Nephila pilipes
AAATCAATGTACAATTCACTGAAAAGGTTAACACCATTGGTTCTTGTTACAAAAAATGCATCCCTAGGATTTAGTCGGTCAGTTACTTCGTGCTGCAAAAGGAACTCCTGAAATTTCTCAGTTTTCTTGAGGTTTACAAAATCGTGTTCAAACATTTGGATGACATTATATCCTCTCTGTCGCAACATGTCTATAGCACCTTCAGTCTTCTCACGCTGGCTTCTCATTGTAGTACCAGCCAAGGGGTGGAATAAATCTCCATTATAATACATTTCACAGCCATGGTGAAAACATCCCTGAAAGAAATGGTTTTAAAACTTCACTTATCTTTTTAAAAAGAAGATGCATTAAAAAAGATAAGAATAAAAATAATAAAACTCACTTGATACTGGTAAACAGTATTTGTTTATTTACGGAAACCATTTACACTAAGTCCTGCAACCCTTTGTGTGCCTTTACCGTTCAGTTAGTGAAGTATTTGATGCCCCTCAGTATGGGCAACGAAGTCCAACCATCGAATACTATTACGATTGAAATTGGTAGAATTGCAATATCCTTGCACATGAATCATTGCAATCGTCTTCTGCTTTATATAGCCAGATCTGTATACTGAAATACAAACCGATGCGATGGTCACATAAGTAAATGGATCCACGTCAGTTACACTCTGAAATTCTTCTCGGAAAATTTTGCAGCAACGCCTTAATATATCAACATCTGACCTACAATGAAGAAAATATATATTACATCTATATGTATTTATAAGTAATTAAGATTTTTTTATCTTCACTTTATATCCTCATAATAATTTTATTTAATTTTTACTTACCTGCAGTATTTAAGCATCTCCTTTTTGAAGTCAAAAGTGTAAGTTTTTTGACAGTTGTACCACAGAAAAAAAAATCTCCCTGTCACCAATTGACATTGTCGATGAAGAAAATAAATCAGAGTTCGGAAACGATCCGACATAGCTTTGGTTTGCTGGACAGTTAAATAGAAGTGGAAAATACCCTTTCTCCAATTCTTCCAAACCAAATGTTTTTGGGAGTTTAGATAGAGGCATTGGTAAGAAATTAAAAGAATCTATTATTCTTATAATAAGGGCAGAAAAAGCAATACATATTACTTTTGAGCCTTTGGGGAAAACTCGAGGGCATTGTCCATGTTCTAGCATCCAACGAAGAATAAACTGTGAATCAAACACTTTCATGTTGTGCGCTATGGCAATGTATCCTTTTTTCTGTGGAAAAAAGAGTTATCTGCAAAATTGATTTATCGCATCATAGAAGTCACAGACAAACTCAGTACCATTGAGGTACTGAGTGACAGCAAAATTTACAATATGCTCTCCAGTTGACTGATGTGTCTCAAAATCGAAAAATATAAGTTTTTTGTTCGAGTTCTTGGCATATTCTTTCTGGAGATAACATAAATAATTTTCTATAACAATCTTCTTGCAGCTTGGGCATCTCTTCTTACCACATCGATGTTCGCTTTCAGGGCAGACCTTTCACAGGATAACTTTGCAGCATTTCGTGCATTGATAGAGCTATAAAAAATATAAGGAAAAAAAAAAGTTAATGTTTGAGCAAAACGAAAAATGCATTTAAATAAAAAAAAAAAATGCAATAGTGTAATTATTAGAAAATAATAATTACTTTATCACAAAGTCCATTTTCCTTATGTGCCTTGAAACAAATGTCAGAACGCGTGTTCCGATCGCAGTCAGAGCATCGTTTTTTTCCCCCCAATTGGACACGAAGGACTACGACACACATGACAAATCGTGGCACAATTGTGATTTTCTATGTGATCAAACGGTTTGAAGCAGTCTTCACAAAAAAGTTTGAGCCATAAAAACCTTTATGAGACGTGAAAACATCAAAATGATCGTCATGATGCCATAAATAAATACGGTGATCCTCCCGATCAGGTCCCTTGTCGGGAAAAAAATAACATATTGTTTTCCTCTTTTCGGTGTAGGCAATTAAAACAAAAAAAATGAGATTAGAAAGAAATAATTATACCTGATTTGAAGCCATCGTGGAAATAACAACTTGTATTTTAAAGTTTGCTCGAAGAAAGCAATTTCTTCAAAGCCACACGGTCCTTGGGAAACACCAATTTTCTGATGAATTGCTATTGCACGTCTTTTAAGGAGATCGTAGTCTTTCCACCTTAAAGACCTTATGTCAGTATCTTTTTCAACTTCAGCAATGGCAAGAAGAATGGCTTTAGCACAATAAATCGTCATCGGGAACACACCATATGGAATTTTTTCTAAGTCGGTCAAGAGAAGGAATTATAACTCTCTTGTTGGTTTAAACGGAACCTACGGGCCGACGAATAGTAATTATCTCAATATTAAACCCTTCGTGAAGACGTACTTCAGATTTTTACTGCAAAACCAAGGGGAGTTGGTACCACTATACTGACAATGTAAAATTGTGAATTTTTATGCACCTTTTTCTCAGAAACTACTAGACATATAAAGTTAAAATTTTATCTACACATTATTTCGATATTTTTCTTTATACAGCAATGAGATTTTAAGAATTTATTGCTTAGGTTTCTTAAAAAAAATTTCTTACTGAACATTACAATGAATTTATGAAAAATTGCCGTTTTTTGTTACGATATCTGCTCTATAGCTGGTGTTTTTAAGAATATTACAAATGTTTCACTTCATTATTTAGAATGACATATCAAAAATATGTTATACGAATTTTAAAGGAATGGATACAGTAGATTTAGAGAAAAAGGTACACGAAGTTTAAAAAATGTCATTTTTAGAAAACTGGATCTTTAGTACAAAATCTTACCTGGTTAAAAAAATCCTGCCCCATAGGCTGTATTAGCTGTAATTTTCTTAATGTTGTTTACATATCTTTTTTTTAAGTCTTTTTTCTACCCTCTTTTCCTTTGATTGACCACAAAAGTCATAAATAGCTTTCCACAGTTTTTCTCTGTCGAGGCATTTCATAGCATTGATAGCATACTCCTCTGGTTTTATACTCAATTTTTCCAGAATAGCCAGCTTGGATGCATTATCATTATTAAAGGAGCATATAGCATCCTAAACACCAAGTGAAAGTGTTTCAATCTGGACAAATGTAGATTTGGAAACACGTGACCACACGACATTATGAAAGCTTTCATTCGGGTTTTGTGTATTGCCATGCAAACACTTTTTTTAAGGCTACACGGTACCCTTTTTCAAAAAAATTTTTTGGAGACAGTAATATTAAAAGTAATTTATGTATTGTTTTCAGATTATATTATTAAACTGATTCTGGAAATAAAAAGTTAATTTAACAAGCCCTAATTTTAAAATTTAAGCAAATTTAAAATTTTTGAAGTTTATTTAAACTCTTATAAAATACACAATTTTTGAAATTTTTCAGTTATTTTGAGTGATTTATATTTCTTATATTATTGCAAACAAAAGTTAGTATGGATTTGAAAATCCGTTTCTTTGTGGCTTTTTAATATTTTTCTAGCTAAACCTGGAAAAAGCATGAAACTTTTTAAAATATTAATTTTAACATTTTTTTAAAAAATAACTAGGGATCCCAGACCGAAATCCGTACTAACTCTTATAGAAAACATATATCTAAGTATCTAAAAAAAAATTGTTTACCTTGAAGACTCTATCTTGAACAGAAAAAAAGCCTTAGGGATTAGAAAACACTTACATCTTCAAAAATAAAAGTCTGAGAAAAATGTATTTAATGTTTTTAAAGACATGAAACAAAAACTTATAATGCTTGCAAAGCTCTAAATTTTTAATATATTATTTTATTACTTATATAATATATGAAAACACTACTTTAATTAAATATGATGGAAAATATTTTTACTTATTCATAATATGTTATTGAAAAATATCGATATAGCATTTGTTACGATGACAAATTATTCAGCTTAAAGTTAACATAATAATTTCACAAAAGTTTTAAAACACAATACACTTATAAAAATAATAATGATATAAATAAAATTAGAAAAAAGTTAAAAACTACCAGATTTGCACATAGCACCTAATTTTTTCTGAATTTTAAGTCGACGCAATTTAAAAAGTTTTATTTTTTTCTGCGCGACTTTAAAATTTGCAGATTTTCTTTCTTTTTGAAATATTTTTTCCTAGAATCAGTAAAGTACCCTAAATGTTCTGGTGACAATTTTGTTACAAAATCAATTAGCATCTTGAAATGTTTTTAGAGCTTTTAATGTTCCAACATTAAATTGAGATTTTGCACTCGACACTCCTAAAAACACATGACTCCTAGAAGCTGTATTTTCTTTGGAACATTTGTTCCATATCATCGAATGTAATGCTTCATTAGAATTTTGTGTCAAACCTCTGATACATGTGCTTAATAATTCAGTTGATGCTAATTGCTGATAAATCAGCAAGATTTGGGGCAAATATTCTTTACTGATTGGTGTTCTTACCCAATCTTTACGAAAACCTGGTTTCTTTCCATGTGTTAATGATGACTGGTAAAAACAACAAGAGTCAAAGAGAAAGATAGTGTACCGGAAGCCAAAACTCTCACATCTTTCCCATAATTTCACAGCTGCATTTACTTCCATTGCACCAGTTTATGCGACATGTGTTGCACTACAAACATCTTAATGTCCTTCGTACCAAATACGAAATTCAGCACTGTCTTCTCCAAGCTCAAATTTAGTGTGTTCACGTTCTCCACACCATGTTGACATTTCTTCGTAGTCTGCCACAAAGCCAGTCAGAAAGTCGATAACATATCCTATTTCGATGTTTGACGTATGTCCTCTTGTCAACCAGCTTCCATCATATGACACACCAATATCGACGATATCTTTATCATTCCTTGAGCCATAAGCCTCTATGACATCTTTACGAATATCAAGCAACAGCTGATTTGACCCAACGAGATGTCCATTCAGAACATTTGTCTTGTAGAAATTAAAAGTTTTACTAGACATATTTCAATTCATATGCATGCAGAATTTTTACAATGCTGAGTAGCCAAGTCACAAACATACCTGGCACTAATCTCATATTTGCATCAAATGGAACATTAAAAAATTGATGCTTGCTAACATTTGATATTTGTTGTAATATAGAATCAACCAACAGTTATGAACATGTTTCACTTTAGGTTTGGTCACAATTAACACATACAACAATCATTTTATATGCAAATCCATTTCTTTGACCAAAGCAAAATTTTAAAGATGCACTATGACAAATATTGCTTACATTATATGTAAACAAACATTCAGTATCCATTATAATGTAATTTGAAACATTCTTCTATCTCTAGCACTCGTATTCAAAACATTTGTATTTAGAAGGCTTGCAATTTTATCAGCTAAAGGCAGGGTTTTAGAATTGTCATTTTCAGCAGTACTCCATCTCTTAGAAATATAGTTTCTTTTTGCAAGCAGCAAAAGTTTTGTCCGTGGCAATTTTTCAACAGAAAAATTAACTTAAATAAAGTAAAAAAAGATTTTAAGTTATATAAATTATATGCAGAATAAATATTAGTCTTGAGAAAGACCTTTTCTTATCAATTTTAGCTAAGTAACTAAATGCACATCAAAAACTCAAAATATAAACAAACACAAATGATTTTAGTAGTGAAAGTTCAAGATAATAACCACTTCTCTGCAAGTATCGATTTTATTCAAAAAAATATTAGTAATTAATTAAATTTAAGAATGGAAAAATGCTTTTAAATGAAACCGAAATTAACCCCGTGCTTCAGCTGTCAAATATAGTGACTGACAATACTCAGAAAACTTCAAATATCTTAAAAACTGATTGGTTATTAGATCTAAAATTTTGGGCCAAGATTCCCAATTGTATGGGCTACAAACCTCGCCAGGACTTGTCCTGCCGGTCTCAAGCCCGGATAAAGAGGGAGAGGTGGAGGGTAAGCGGTTCAGGACATAGGGACTCCACGGACCCGACACGGTGGGAAGGGGAAAGCCTGCAAGCCCCGGAACCCGTGGCGTTAAAGACTGCAAATATGTCTAGGCAAGTGGATGGACCTGCTCCAGTGCCTGGACCCTTCGGGGACCAGGTGAAAGGGATTTTGATGCATAACACATCCCCTAGATGGATCGGGCATAGTATTGACTGGTGACTACTCTTGGAACCACTACGGTGTAAAAGATCGAGAAGAGGTCTAGGTCCCAGGAGTTAGAAGCCTGTCAGTGCAGTGACTGCCTGACCAGAGCATTCGATCTATCATATCACTTCTCGAAGTGATAAAAAAAATGTCCTGCTTAAAGTTGCTGCTCTCCGAAAAAGTTCCAAGTGGAGTGGTAGGATGATGTGTATGTGCCAATGGAAACGTGTCACTCTATTTCAAAAATCTCAAAATTTTATAAAAAGGACACCCAGATCCCTTGTTTGGACGAACTTAGAAAATTCTACCTTTCTGGTGGGGTACCACTTCTAATTTTAAAAAGCTGGATAAATAAAATTAATCATAAAGCTCATCCATTTCGGAACTTTTTAATAAACAAAACACGTTGTGGAAAATACCGCAACCAATGTAACCATCTTGCCTCAACGCCAGAGGGAGCTGCTCTCCATCATAACGATATTACTTTTAATAAGCCATCTGGCACTCTTCTTTGTTTGTTTTTGTACAAGGAAGTTGTAATTCGTTTTGAGGTCGATTTAATCGGCCAAATTTATAGATGTTTTTTTTATTAAATATTTTAAAATTTAACTGCGTATGGATTTAGTGAGTGTCAGTGTCCGTTACTGGAACCATTAATTATAGATAGTTAGCTAATTGCTATTTTTTCTTCACACGTTTCTAAGCACCACATCAAAAGTTCAAAAACATTTAAATTCCTGCATGGACTTACAGCTTGGCAGGTGGGGTATGAGTTATCGATGCGGAAGGCACCGAAAGGGAGGCGACCTGCCTTAAATGGCAGCCCCCTGGAAACCAGCTGCTTGGATGCAACTGGTAACAGAAGTCCTTCGGGTGTAGGAGGGGGGCGGAAGTCTCCTGGAAAGTGCAATAAGTTGTGTGGCTCAAACCCAACGGTTCAAGGGCTCCGTACTTTGAAGAGCCCCTGTCAGTCCCTGCGGGCGGAAATCACATAGAGCACAGTGAGAAATCCGCCCCGGCTATGTCGGCTGCCCATGCTTAAGAAAGGGGCACGTTGTGACATGTGATGGAAGCATGGGACGGTGAAGGGAGCCCTTACACGTTAAAATGGGGCCCGGGTGAGTTGGCCATTACATCCTGACCCAAAAGAAAAATGGCCAAATTCCTTTCTAAATTCTATCATGGCGACAAACTCAGAGATCTCCACTTATGCATTCAAAGAGTTTCTGAACCCCATCGAAAGTGATGAGGATGCTCTGCCCTCGAGGCAGGTCACCTCGATGAACTCGAGCCCAGGTATCCTGGGGACTTGTACACCCTCCCCATCCAGGGGAAGGCTAGTCTTTTGAGGCTCAGCGCTCGTAAAGCTGAGCTAAGAAAATCGAGACGAAGGAAAAAGAGGACGAGGAAACTCGTCCTTGATAATAGCCCCAGCAAGTTCATAGCGGCTATGTTCCGCGTTGATAAAATCCTAGACGAACTTGAACCTAAAGAGGGGCAGAAGGTTCGTGTGAAACAGTTGTTGCTAGAGGCGGCCGGGATCCTCTGGCAGTCGGAGTGTGAACTCCAACAACTGAGAACCAGCGTTCCAGCGAGGACTGAAAAGTCTGAGCAAGAGACTCAAACAGATGTTGTGATTGTCGATGAAGACAGATCCCGTGCTAAAGAGACTGCGTGCATAAGCAGTCAGACCGAAGTTGTAGCTGTTCGCTAGAACAGTAAAGAGGTTATTCCTGTTCGAGAGAACAGGAAAAAAGGCAGAAAGTCGGCTTCTCAACCAGCATCCAACTCTGTCTAGTCATACGCTGCAATGGCGGCTAAAAAGCCACCACCAGCGCCCCCAAAGCAGGCAAAGGGGAATGACAAGGACAAAGTGAACAAGATCTCGAGGAAGCAGACGATTTGGGTAGTACCCAAAGACGAAAATGACTCTGCCAAGACACTATTAAAAACTTTGCGTAGAACCATTAAGACAGAAGAGATAGAAGTTAAAGTTCTTCTATCTCGCCCCGTAGAAAAACGGGGTGTCGTGGTTGAGGTGCCAACAGCAGATATGGCGAAGCGGCTTATTACCGCTATTAACACCAACGCCGTCCTCCGGGACATCTGTAAGGCATCAGAGAAAAGGAAGAAACTACCTAGAATCTTCCTTTACGACGCACCGGGAACTGAGAACCCGGAGAGGCAGGCGAAGTTTTTAGATAAACTTCGTCGTTGACAAATCCATGGCAATATGGCTTCAGGCCATCGAAGTCGTATGAACTCGCACAATATGCCTTGTGCACCAAGATCCTCGAACATCTAAAGGGGAGGAAGTGCGTCAATGTGATCTCGCTGGACGTCGCCGGAGCGTTCGACAGTGTGTGGTACGTGGCAGTCTCGTATTACCTGGTCCGTGCGGTCTGCCCGATGAACGTTTTCCGGCTTGTTAATAAATACTTATGAAACCGCAGGTTGCATTACATCAGTCCAGCTGCACGTAGAGTGTATTCAATGAGTAGGGGATGTCCGCAAGGTTCCTGTAGCGGCCCCCTATTTTGGAACATCGTGGTGGACTCTCTACCAGACCTTTCCCTCGAGGAAGGATGTTGCATCCAGGCTTACGCCGATGACCTCACCCTTGTGGCCAGGGGTGAGAATAAGGGTGAACTGTAGACAAGAGGCAACAGTGCATTTGAAAAGATCAGGCAGTGGGGTAACACCAACAAGCTGACTTTCAGTTCTGAAAAGTCGGCCAGTATGCCGATCACTTTTTTGCGGAAACTAAAGTATGATGATCCTCCCATATTCCACCTAGGCAGAGATGAAATTCAAGTAGTCCCCACCGTCAAATATCTAGGAGTGTTATGGGACAAGGCACTGACCTTTCATCAGCATTTTGTGGAAGTTAGAACGAAAGTTGACGTTCTAACGCATAGGCTGTCGTTGATAGCGCACAGACTCTATGGAAAACACCCGGGAATTTTCCGTCGGATTTACCTGGGTGCCATAGAGAGATTTGCTGTGTATGGGTATGGAGCTTGGGGATGATACCGTTTGAGAACAAAAACGTTCTCGAACTACCTCAACGTGGTGTTAAGAAGACCACTTACAAAAATTAGCCTGGCCTACTTGACCACGTCCACGGTTGCCTTGCAGGTAATCTCTGGAGTACTACCTTTAGATATTGCGGCTAGTATTGAATATTCAAAGTTCCTTCTCCATAACAACTTGGAGCCCCCCATTGACCCTATCAGTGGGGAGAGGAACCTGAAAGTGGTTGCCCTGTTTAAAATCTAGAGCATACACCTGTCAAAACGACTTCGTTACGATCATGTTCTGTCGGAGCCTGATGGGGATGGAATCGAGATCTTCACAGACGGATCAGGCCTCAACAATCAAGTTGGGGCTGCCCTTGTGGGTTGCTACTACGGTGCCAAGACGGACGAGGCACTCTTTCGACTGGAGGACCAGAATAGGGTCTTTCAGGCGAAAGCCCTTGCTCTGCTCAATGCAGCCGAATGGTGTTTGAAACTCTCAACAACATCGAGAGTAAACATCTACACCGACTGTAGGTAGGTTCTGGAGGTCCTCGGGAATCCAGACCACAAGCACCCTACGATCCAAAGTCTCAAAGAAGTCCTAAGACTTTTAAAGATGGAACGAGAAGTCGTCCTACATTGGTTTAAAGTCCATGTAGGAATCAGTGGAAATGAGATGGCGGATGATGCGGCGAAATGAGCTTCCAAACAACCGCAAGTCAGGGACCCGTTACCGGCTTCTCGAAGACGGCTTGAATGGTTGCTAACGAACTCCGGTCTAAAGATGTGGAAAGAGAGATAGAAGTCGAAAGCCAAATATAGGCTCACGCACCAGATCCTGCCCAACCCGGTGTTACATCTCCGAGTCAGCGACAAGCTGCTTGTTCAGCTGGTGTCGGGCCATGGCAGGTTTCCCTCATATCTCCAGAAGTACGGAATCGAGGGAAAAGGCAGCTTTGAGTGTGGTGGAGACGGAATTGCGCTTCATTACCTCACGGATTGTCCACGAAACAGGAGGTTATCATCTCAGCTGGACACAGAGCATGTGTTAGCCTCGTTGCTCAAGCCCAAAAACTTAAGTATCCTTCGGGATATAATGAAGTGTGTAGATGAGATGACCTCGGCCAACTCAAATAAGTGAAGTTCGCACTCTGGTGCGACAATTTTAGGAGAGGGTGTGCCATCCTCGGTGAGAAAAGGCCCAAGGTGTCTTAGGCTGCTTATTTGACACCGGGCTCCTAGTATCACGGCCAAAGCTACCCGCTACGGTGAAAAAGACTGCAAAGACGTCTAGGTACCTGAGGAGACGAGATGACCCCCTGAAAATTAAGTTTAGCCTGGAGGCGACCTCACTGGTCTAAACCGGGTCTAATATAAGATCTAAGGTGAGTCCTACAAGTCTGAGGGAAAGGGTTCGCGTTAGGTTAAAACCCATCATTGACCACTAAAGAACCCCGGTACCCACTGCCCCGGCACCCGCCACAGGTGACAGAGACTGCAAAGATGTCTAGGATCCGGAGCGACAGGTTGGACAAAAACCACAAATGGAGGCCCATGCCTGCTACGCCACGAGGTCACCCTCAATGGTGGGCAGCTGTTCCTGAGCCCGGAAAAGACCAGCCCAGCACCAAGGTGCTTCTGGGGGGTGTTCTCGGATATTCCTGGGAGTGCATGTGCGACTCTTGCTGTGGCCGAGCGAGACTGTATTAAAGATACGAGAACCTTCCTACTCCAAAACCGTAGTGCACTATGTGCGGAGCGGGGGGGCTGGTCTCTCGAAATATGTCCCTTTTTTTGGGCTAAATGAAAATTCAAAAAAAAAAAAAAAATGATAAATTTGTCATTCTTAGGGTACTGTGTAGCCTTAAAATATTAGAGTGTGAAAGGTCTCTAAATTTTGGACGCATAGATTCTACGATAGCAACAGGAAGACTGTTCTTATGTATGTAAGTCTTTCCTGTTGCTTCAGCCTTTTTATATCCCCACCATGATTCTTCTCTAGCGGGACAAAATCCATTTCGAGGATATTCATCTGTCAACAGTTTGTGCAGAAAAATCGTCCAGATAGCTTGTCCAATACTGTGAACACTGTTAAGATTCCTCCGGATAGCTAACCCATAATAAGACTGCAATTTATCTATTTCGCGCTCAGTTAAGCGGTTTTTGCCACATAAACGTTTACCGTCAGATAAAAATTTCTTCTTCATTTGTATTTTCAACCGAAATAATCGTGTTCCCATAAGCTTCATTACATGTATGATACATTTTTTATTTTTAATAGGATTTTCATCTTCATAGATGTTTTCTTTTTTTGATGGCAGCAAATGCTTTGGAGTCGCCATCCCCTAAATATGTGACATACCGTGCATCGTGCTATGTCAATGAACGTTGAAATATTCTCGATGCACCTTGAACATCCATCGACTCACAAGAACCTTCAAAATTGTGATTACAGTCTTTTTTACGAGAAACTTTATTGCTGCACATACAGTACTTAGATAAAATTTCCACATCAATGACTTTCCCAGTGTTTATGCTGGTCACAGTAACCACACCATTTAGAGACGAAAAACCTCGCTTTTGCCAAGTTCCTTCTACGGCAACTGCAATATTCTTAAAGCTTCCATTTTCCCAAACAGCTTACAGCATTTAAAAGTCTTGTTCTACAGGGCAAATCTTGTAGGTGGCTGAGGCAGATTCATAAGTGCACAAAACATTCTTCCAGCTTCTGCACATCTTCCAATGGAACGCATTGCATTTACATATCTGGTATTAACAGTTGCTATTTGGGTTCCTTCATGACAGTCTGAAAAAGAAAATTCCACACGATATAGGCAAACGTATCGTTTAAAAACGAAAGAAATAGCCAGAACAGAGTTATTTTTCAAAACTTTCATATCCATGCCACTGTCACAGTTTTTACACCGCACATTATTCTTAAATACAAATGAAAGTACATTTAAGTTCAATTATGGCATTAATAGTACCTATACTTCCTTCAAATGTAGAGAAGCTATCATTTAAATCTGGAACTTTTCTTTCTTTCACACAAGAATTTTGAATACAAGTTTTTATCTCATTGTTACTTATATCAGCATCCAATGAAGAGTTACTACTCGAAATAATATTTCTAAATTTGAAAAAAGTTCCTTTACGTATTTTGAAGACATTACGTGATCATGGCATATTTTAAGTTTCAATATTTCTAAAGAAACCAAAATACTCAACTGACACTGAATATAGTTCAGCAAAGAATGTATAAAAAAATGATTCAAAATCTCACAACGTTCAGCAAAGCATAAACGAATTCGCACGTGAGAATAGTAAACAAATCTTCAGTCACAACTACAGTTATTCTGCCACTCTCTGCGAAATGTTTATTAAAATAATGTGAGGTTTTGCACAAACATCCTAGGTTTAAAAGGCCAATATTTACATATTTCAATACACAAGTGAGCGTGGCACGCCACCTGATGTGTAACTCTTTTTATTCAAAATAAAAATTAACATACTTCTAATTCGAATATTAGCAAATATATTATATCATTGGAAAGGTCTTGAATTGCAGATTTTAGAAACATCAAAATCTGAAAATCGATTTTTTGAAGATATACAGTGTACCGATTCCCTAACAGCACAAGCCATTATTTTTTCAACGCTCATTTCCGAAACAAGCATTAAATGCGTAGAGATGGTTCTGTCGAGGTGATCCGAAAAAATGATTACCCTCATCAGATCCGTAGGCTCCAAAATGCGCGTCGCTCTCCGAAGCAATGTTTCGAAGAGTGTTCGAATTGCATCAGTCGTTTGACCAATTGTAGGAGCTCCGTTACTCATTAACCTTCGATCGGGATCTACTATAACTTGAAATATCGCTTCCTCGCTGTTGAATTTTTCATTTGGCCTACGACACTTTTGAACGGTACGGAAGGCAGAATCCATCTATAAAACGAATAAATATTGTTATTTATAGTTTAATAAAAAAAAATACACAATGTTATAATAAGTAAATAAATAATTTTACATTATAATTTACATCTGTTTCTAAAGCTTTCCAAAAGTCCGATCTTGAAGGGCCAGCGACGTTTATCTTTATTTTTATTTTCAACAAAGATAAAGTATAATATTAATTTTATTCAGAAAAGCCTTCAAAAGTTTCCAAAGGCCAATTTCGATTTTGTGATGCTTCCATGAAGACCTGAGTGCATTCACCTAGAAGCTTAAACACCAGAAATATAAAAGGTTAACCTAACACACTAAATGAAAAAAAATGAACTTAAAAAAGTATTCAATCTTACTTCATCCTCTTCATCAATGAAGGGCATATCTTCATCTCCAAATAAAATCTACACAAAAACAAAATATCATCAAATGTTTGAAAAAAAAAAAGAATAATTTTGATTTTGGAACGATGTAAACAAAAAGCCTCCCCCCCCCCTAAAATTCTCAAAAAATAAACTAATAGAAATAAAAAATCACGATAAATTTGAAAGTAAAATTATTAAGTCTATGTTACAAAAGTTTCTTAAAACCAATTACATTTCCACGATATAATATATTCTTTATTCTTTAAAAAAGAGAGAAAATTGTAAAACAATATTCTTTTGAAATCAAATATAATACGAAAAAGAGAAGAATTCAAATCGGTATTAATTCGGGAATAAAGAACAAAAGATAGTTATCTTAGTAAAAAAAAAAAGGAGAATAGTTATACAAAAGAAATTATATGTTTACTTCTATAAAAAAAAAACCCGGTAAATTCCTAATTTAGCGTAGTTCTCGGCGAATTTTTAAAATCGCGCCAAAATGGTGCCAAATGTGGAATTTTCAAAGTCGAAGCCGGAAACAAAATGGCGTTTTGTCCGTTGGACAAAAAAACGTGTGAACGGTAAAATGTAGAAAACAAAGCCGGAAACAAGATGGCGTTTTGCTAAAAAACGTGTTAACTGTAAAAGATAGAAAAAACATCAGCCGAAGTGGTAGAAATGTTTAAAAAAACGGTGAAAATTTGATCCGAAAGACAAAAAAACGTATTAAATCAGCGTTTAGTGGCAAACATTAAAATAAATAGGGTGGATCTTAATTTTACTTAAAAAAGTAAAATTTTGATAAATATATATAAGCTATTATATAAGACTATGTAAACTATACGATTTTTTTCAATAAATAAACTTATAAATAAGATAACTACGAAATATTGAAAAAAGTTAAGAAAAAACGATGAAATTATGACTGAAAAACAAACAAACAAAAAAAAAAAAAACCGTGGTAAATCAGAATTTTCGGATGACATGAAAATAATTTTAAAAAAAACCGCAGAAATAGCACTAACCTTATGATGGAGGGCTGTCCGTGTGACCAGGTGGATAAACTGTGACGATCGCGCGAAGGAAATCTCGAAATGTATCATCATTCATTCAATGCTTTCTTCGGCGTCGCCACATATATACTGCAAGATAATTGTCAAATTGGCTTTCTGCGTGGTTAGAGTGATTCCTGAGACTGCGTTTCACTGCTGCCCAGGTGCCTTCGATGCTATTTGTATGTGCTCCTGTTTCGGGGTACTTGAAAGTCAGACTGTGGTTGACCCTCAAGTGATTATATCCTTCATCGGATAAACAATCATAAGCCTTCCAACAGTCCGATATTATGATAGACCCCGGCAAAATCCATTCTTTAATAACTTGCAGTAAGTCCTCCTTTGTCCGTCTTTCTACCACTTTAAAGAAGCAGAAATCTGTACCTCTCTGAACACCTCCAAACACCCATGTGCCCTTCACAGGCCTACCTCTACCGTATTTCAGCTTTCCGAATTTACTTTCATCAATTTCAACAATTACTCCTTCACCACCAATTTTTACGCTTTCTCTGACCATAATTATTAAACAAACTTCTCGACAAAAGCTATACCAATCCATAATAGTATTTTTGTTGATCCTCAGTTCGTCCACCCAATACGTATTTAAAGACTTCCCAAACCACATCATAGTCACCAGTAAAATCTCATTTATGCTTAGATGACTGCTATGAACCACATCTTACCCTCTTTTTTTTATAATGTCGATTGTCCCCACCTTGCTTCCTACACTGCCATTCATACTCGTCTTTAACGCCCTTGCACGCGGTCAGTTTCATGTCGTTGTTGCAGGCTTGGCACTTTAGGGAACTAGCAATCAAACCTTCTTGCATACACCACTGTAAAACATCTTTCATTTCTTTTTCTTCGAGAACTACGAAAAAACAGATAGTGAGACCTCGCTTCCGATCCATAATTGAAATCGAAAATTAATTAAATTAATAATAATTAAGTAATAAATTAAAAAGAAATAATTAAGTAATAAATTAAATAGTAATATAACTAATATAATATATAGATGTATAGAATTGGAATAAATCAAATATAAATAGTATAATATAATATAAATAAGAATTCAAATAGAATAAAATAAGAATTCAAATAGTATAATAGAATCAATAAAGATTCAAAACAAGCGTGAAGTCCAGTAACTGGTCAAGCGTGAAAAACTACTTGGAATACTTGTTGTTGAGTTCCAGCGTACGTATAAGAAACGCTTTTTCTCAGTATAATGTGAATTGTATAAGTGGTGTTCAGATAAATATGATTTAAGTATGGACTTATATAAAGTGAGAAAAGTGTGGCTGCTAGACGTGGCTGCAAAGGGATGGATGTAGGGAGCGAAAAGGAATACGCTGGAAAGCTTATCGAGCACATAGGCCGCGGAGCGGCCTTCAAGCTCGGGTCGGTATAGTAAAGCATTTTGACTTGTTAGATGTGGAGTTGGAGCATTCTGTGATGTAAGATCAGTGGAAGGTTTGCTATTGGTTGTCTGGGAAGTCTGGTAAAATGGGTGACTTAGAGATATAGGTTTCGGTCAGGGGTGGCGCTGGAATCTCGCTTTCCCATTGGCTGTTGCTTCTCGGAGGGGAGCTTTCCCATTGGTTGTCCCTGACTGCCGTGTTTGTAAGGTGGGTGTGACTGTTGTGTTGGGCGTATGCGGCTGCTAGTGATAGTGTTGTATTAACAAGTTTTGTAGTTTTTTACTATTAATTGAGAATATATTTTTAGAGTGCGATTTAAATTAGGGGGGGGGGGGTTGTAAGAGTGTAGTAAAACAGTGCGGGGTCTTTTAGAATTATGTTGTGGGATGTAGTTTTCTAAATTAATCATGTTTGTGTTGTTAGTAAGAGTGAGTGTATTAAAAAATAATTTTGGATATTTTTTGAATGAAGATTTTGAAAGTGGGTATTTTAGTGGCTTTAAGAATTTCAGTGTTTCTTACGTACCATCTTGTTTTTGTGATCATACGAAGAGTTGAGCTTTGTGTGGTTTCTAGAATATTAATGTTAGATTTAGCCGCATACGCCCAAATGGGACATGCATACGTGATGATGGGTCTGAGAATGGCTGTGTACAGAAGCAGCTTGTTTTGTAAAGTCATTTCGGAATCCCGGCAAATTTAGGGGGAAATGCTACATTTGGCTTTCCGGAATTTTTCTCGCGAGTGTAGTATGTGTTGTTTCCATGTTAATGATTTGTCTAGTACCAGTCCTAGATATTTAGTATTCTGAGACCACAGGATTTGTTTGTTGTTAAAAGTAGGTGGGGGTGTGTTTGTATTTCTTTTTCTGGAAAAAAAGATCGCTGCCGATTTTTCGACATTGATCTTTATTTTCCAGTCATTATAGTCATTTTTGAGAATTTGTAAATGTTTGTTTAGAGCAAATGTAATGGTTTTAATGTTTTTATATTTGGCTAGTATTGCTGTGTCGTCAGCGTACATGTTGAGTATGGTGAGGTTATATTCAGGGATGTCGTTCAGGAACAAATTGTACAAAATGGGACCGATTAAATATCCCTGAACTACCCCATAAGAGGTGTTGTGTGTGTTTGATAGTGTGTTGTTTATTTTTACTTGATAATTTCTGTTTGTGAGGTATGAATGAATGATGTTTATGAGTGGTGTAGGAAAGTTGTAATTTATCAGTTTGTAAATGAGGCCTTCTATCCAGACGCGGTCGAAGGCTTTTTGAATGTCTAGAAAGACCGCACCCGTTGATTTTGTTTTTTCTAAACCTGAGGAGATATATTCCGTGAGTTTAATGAGTGGATGCGTTGTGGCAAGGTTTTTTATGAATCCGTACTGATTTGGATTTCTTATGTTAGTGTTGTCGATGTGTTCGTTAATACGTGTTAAAATAACTGATTCGGTTAGTTTGCTGAGAGAGGAGAGTAATGCTATTGGTCGATAGCTGTCGGGTAGGCGGGGATTTTTCCCCGGTTTAAGGATAGGGAAGATTATTGATGTTTTCCATACGTTAGGAAAGTGTTGGAGTTTAAGAATTTGATTAATTAGGTAGATTAGTAAGAAAATAAGTTTTGGGGTGAAGTTATTGAGCATTTTGTTTGTTATTTGATCTTTACCGGGTGCTTTGCTGATGGAGATGCGTTTTATGTAAGCTGTGATTTCATTGGGCCAGACGGTGTGAGAGTGGGGGAGCAGGACTGCTGAAGTGATTTTGTAGTGTTTCATGTACTTTTTTTTTTTTTTTTTTTATCAATATCTGTTTTGAAATTAATGGGTGTTTTGTTTTCTGTAAAGTTGTTAAGTAATGTTTGTGCTATGAGGTTTGATTTGTCTATTTCAGATTCTGCTAGAGTGTTGTTGTTTTGAAGGGAGGGAATGTTACTCCTTTTGTTTTTGAAGGATTTTGTGATTTTCCAAATGGATTTGTCTTGGGTGTTGAGAGTTTGTAGTGTTTGTGTCCAGCTGTTTTGTGTAAATTTGTGAATTTCTTTTTTAATGTTGTTTTGTATTCTGTTGAGTTGTGTTTTAAAATTAGGATCCAGTGTTTTTTGATATTGTTTTTTAGTTTTATTTCTTAGTTTGATAAGTTGTTTAATGTGTGGTGGTGTGTATCTTTCATTTTTTGTGGTAATGGGTTCAGATGCTGCTTGATGTGCTGAGATGATGTTGTTAGTGAATTCATTAATTTTTTGAACGAGTGTGTTAGTGTTGTTGATGTTGAGAAAGTTAGTTAAAATTATGTTTTTATTAATTTCTTGTTTAAATTTGTTCCAGTTTGTTTTAATGTTTCTTTTGTTGATGTGGTGTGTGAGGATAAAGTTAAATTCTAGTATTATGGGATTATGATCCGAGGATAATTCTGGTATGGAGGTGATTGTGTGATTATAGTTAAAATGTTTAATAAGTGCAAAGTCTATTGTAGTGGCTGTGTTTGTTCCAAATCTTGTGTGTGTGGGTGGAAATGCTAGTGTGATATCATTAGTGTTTATGTATTTATTTAAGTTTACTCCTCCGGCAGTGTTTGTGTGTGCATTCCATTTTTGGTGTTTGGCGTTAAAATCACCTATAATTACGCAATTATTGTTTAATTTGAATGTATGTATATGGAGACGAGGGTGACATCTGAGTGGTTGGGTGGTGTGAGTATGACTATGGTAGCTTCTATGTGTTGGAGTGGTGGGGTTGTCAGTCTGTGGTGTGTAAGTGAGCTCTTAATAAAAATAAGAGTGCCTCCTGAAGCTATTTCATGATTTGTTCTGTCGTCTCTGTAGACAGTGTAGTTAGGAATATATGTTGTAATGCGTGGTCTCAGGTGTGTTTCTTGTATCATTAAGAGATCGGGGCTGTGCTTCTGTACAAAATCTCGTAGCTCAACAATACGAGATAGTAAGCCGTTCGCATTCCAGGAGCAGATACTTAGGCCAAATAGTTTGAAGTTATTGTTCTGGGTATTGTGGAGATGAGAAGTTGAATTTCTATTCATCAGAGTCAGTGTCCATGAGTGCTTCTATAAGTGCATAAGTCTTATTGGTTTTTCCTTTTGCTGCTTTGATTTTAGGTAAATTTTTAGTAGGCCGGGTAATTGTTTGAAGATTTCAGTGAGAGTTTGGAACATTTCTATGGCTGTAAAGAAGTCTGGAAGGGCATCTTCTTCTTCCTCTTCTTGGGTCGTCTGTTTGCGTTTGAGGTGCTTGTTAACTAGATTGACCGCTTTTGACCTATTGTTGGGTTTATTATTTGCCGTATTGGGGTTGTTTTAGAAGGTTTTCTGATTGGTTGAGTTTTCAGGTACTTGTGGCGCCATCTGTTGTGGGTTTGAGACGGCGTTTGCAAATGTGATGTTTTCTCTGACGATATTTCGATGTTTGTTTATGAGGTTTTGTTTTTTGGGTGGGCGTGGGAATTTATCGCATCCACCATAGGAAGCTAGGTGGCCTTTGGAGTCGCAGTTGATGCATTCTGGATTGAGGATGCGCTCTTTGATTGGGCATTCCCTGGTCATGTGTGGCTCGGCGCATTTCAGGCATCTGGGTGTAATGTGGCAATTTTCCGCCGAGTGGTGGAAAAAATTACATCTGTAACATTGGGGTACTTTGCCGCTTCCTCGGTATCCTTCTATTTTTACCGACATGTAGCAGAGTCTGGTTAGGGTGAAGATTTTTTCGGCTGCTGGAGATCTGGGTAGGGTGGCTAGGTAGACTTAAGCGGGAGCTTGGTCCTTCTGTTAGTTAATTGGACGACTCTTATGGGTGTGAAACCGTATTTTAAGAGCTCTTCGTTTATTTCTTGGGGAGTGGTTTCCCTAGGAAGGCCTTTAATTATGGCCTTAATTGGACGCAATTGAACTGGTCGAATGACATAATATTCGAACTCCTGTCTTGTGCTGCGGTAGTTTTCTGTACTCCTCTGGTGTATCCACATATAGCTTGATATATTCACCAGATAATCTGTTGCGGAGATCAGCAATAATTTGGTTGATGGCCTTAAGCTGGTTTTTGTAATTGTTTATCTTTAGCATTATGGGGGGGGGGTAGTCGTTCCTTAGCTGGAATGAAGACCTCGTCGTTGGATGCGTTTAAATTGTCTTGGATATTGAGGTTTTTAAATATGTTTTGTGTAATAGTTGAGTTAATTTCTGTAATTATTTGCCTTTTGGCTGTTTTTCTGTTGGGGGGAGTGACGAAGCCGTCTTCGTCTTTTCTTTTTAAATTAGGTGTCTTAATAGGTGTGCTAGGGAGTGCATAGTGTATGTGGCAGTCGGGAACATTGCAAATAGGAAGAGTAGAATACTCACCCTTCGCTGCTGTAAGGTCATCTTGTGCCTTTGAATGTAGTAAGAGATATGATTGGAATAGATCGTCTTCTTCCTCGAAGTCCGGATTTCTGCGGTTGGATAGTATTAGGGTTTGAATTTCGTCTCTGTAGTGGACGAGCCTTTTAATACGTCTCTGCAGCGCCTGTAGCGTTTCGAAGGATTCTCTCTCAATGTCATAGATTGGAGTTTGTGATCTAGATGAGGATGCTGATGAAAGTTCCATATTTGTGTCCATGGTCAGTATTTTCGTGGTCCGGGTCGTTAAGGGTGGTGTCAATGATAAAAATTATATCCTCGCCTGTAGCTCTGAAAAGAGCTGCTTAGATATATATTTTTTGTAGCTGAGAATTGAGATTTTACGGAGTGAGGCGGTTAAGCGTCTGTTCCCCTTGGAGGAGGATGGAGCGAAACGGCTACCTGATCTCGTATTTTGTTTGGTTTCAGCGGTTAAAAAAGTTTAGGAACCTCCAAGATTTCTCGTATGGTGGGAGTGGGTGAGTGCGGGTGTGCTAGCTCTCGTCCAATCAGAATGGTGGTGATGGTGAGATCTGGTGTGCAAGCATCTCAACCAATCAGATGTTAGTGTGAGAGGTGGGAGCGGGTGTGCAAGCTCCTCACCCGGTCGAAGGGTGGAGTGGGGTGAGTGCGGGTGTGCAAGCATCTCGCCCAATCAGAAGGTAGTACAAAGTAAGAGTGTGAAGTACAAGTTTAAAGGGGAAGGAGCGTATAATAAAGAAGAGGTGGGGAAAGAGAGAAGTTTCCCATTGGTTGGAGAGTTAAGGAAAGGACTTAGAAAAGTGAGTAGGAGATTGTTTGGTCAGGCTAGTACGGAAAATACGTACCAGTTCTGCCGTCTGCTGGTGGTTGGTTTGCCGGCGACTTTCTTGTGTCTTCGGTCCTAAATTTGTTTAGTTTCTACTTGCTGATTGATGGGGGTACGGGTACCTTCCTGACAATCGGAAGTAGAAAGCCTGTTCAGATATGGTGGGGTTGGGGTGCTGTTCGATTTTTGAGTAGAAGTTTTCGGCTTGCTTCTTGAATTCTTCTTTTATGGTAGTTATTTTTAAATCATGATGTAAATATTTTAAAGATATATATTTAGGTGCATTCGCTATTGCTCTTAGTGCTTTGTTCTGGATTAGTTGGAGTTTTTCGATTTGTGCTTTACTGATGGTTCCCCAAATGGGGCAAGCATACAGGAGATTAGGCCTAAGTATTTGTTTATAAATTAAGATTTTGTTAGCTATAGTGAGGTTTGCGCTTTTTCCAATAAATTTTGTTAGGGAGAAGTGTTTTTTCCAATAATTTTTTGAAATCTCTTGGGCGTGCTTGATGTAGGATAGTTGTCTATCTAATGTGATTCCCAGATATTTTGTAGAGTTGGTCCATTGGATTGGTTCTCCAAAGAGTAGTATTGGGTTAGCATTCTTGATCATCGTTTTGTTGAAAAAAATGGCATGTGATTTATCGGGATTTATACTTATCTTCCACTTGGAAAGCCATTTTCGTAAGAAGTTAGGTATTTCTGTTGTGAGTTTCTTATTTCATTTGATCTTTTCTTTTGGCATAGGATTGCGGCATCATCAGCGAAAAGGCAGATTTGGAAGTCTTCCATGCACAGTATATCTTTGGTGTAAATTTTGAATAATGCCGGAGAGAGATTACTTCCCTGAGCTGTTCCGGCTTGCATTTTTCTAGTATTGGCTGTAGCGTATTGGATTGAGACGTGAAATGATCTATTTTTTATGAAGCTATTGATGGTTTTAATTAGATAGGTGGGGAATTTTAACATTATTAACTTGTAAATTAGGCCTTCGTGCCAAACTTTATCGAAGGCCTTGCTGACATCTAGGAATAGTGCTCCGGTGATTCTTTTTGTATTGAATCCCTTCGTGATAAGGTTAGTTACTCTGAGTAGTTGGTGCGATGTGGAAGTCTCTCTCCGGAATCCGTGTTGAAAATCGTGGATGATGCTATTTTGGTGGCAGAATTTTTCTATTCTTATTAGAATGATTTTTTCGTATATTTTTCAGAGGAAGCTGAGTAGACTGATGGGTCTGTAGTTTTCTGGATCGTAAGGGTCTTTTCCTTTTTTATGGAGAATTTTGATTTTTGCATGTTTCCATTTTTCCGGGAAGTAATTTAGCTGGAGGCTTCTGTTAAATATTTTCGTGATGTATGTAACTGCGTTCAGTGGCAGGGACTTTAGAGCTATTTTTTTAATGCCATCCATTCCTGGTGCATTTTTATTTTGTAGTTGGAGTATTACTTCTTGTACTTGGGGGTTGATCCTGGTAGCTACTTAGGTATTCCTCCACGGTTTTCATTACTTGTTCTATGTGGCTGTTGTTTGTTGGTTCTTTATTTAATTTGAATTGATTTTCTAGGGAATTTGCAATTAATTCTGCTTTTTCCTGGGAACCGTGGACGAATCCGGTTGGTCCCATTAAAGGCGGAATGGTGTGGTATTCTCCTTTTTTTTTTTATAACATTGTCGAGCGACTGATCTTCGGGGTTGGCATTTTTTAGGATGTTTTTTAATGTATCCTTTTTTATTGCCTTGAGCCATTTCTGGACCTCTCGGCTTAGCTTATTTAGTGTGGTTTTATATCTTGGGTCCCTGGTCTCTTGCCAGCGTTTCCTGATGATATTTTTTAAGTTAATTTTTCTTCTTAGTGGTGGTGGTGGTATGGGGTTGGCCTGGTTATGAATAATTTTGGTTTTGCTAGCTGTGGCGATCGCTATGTTGTATTGCGTGTTAAAATTCTCTGTGGCTTGGTCTATTTCTGGAATGGAGAAAATTTTTGAATTCTAGGAAGTAGGTGTTTTAGCTATGATTGGAATGTATTCCATTTGGTAAATTGGAATGTATCAATGTTGTTTCTTTGGAGATCGTTGATTTCCACTGTGAAGAGAACGGGATTGTGGTCACTGGAAAGTGCTGGTATTGATTCAGATGTGATGTTGTCTATTCCTTTGGAGATGCAGAGATCTATTATTGCGTTATTGAATCGGTGTGTTATTCTGGTTGCTTGGTTGGGTACATAAATTTTTAGGTTATTTTTCCTTGCATATTCATGAATTATGTTCCCTTGTCTATTGTTTCCGGTTGGGTTCCAGGTATGGTGTTTAGCGTTCAGGTCTCCGATGACGAGGACGTCTCTTCGGTTAGTGAACAAATTCTGCAATTCTGATTTTTCTATCGGTTTCCTTGGAGATTTATAAACCGAGGCTATTGTGATTGAGGCTTTGTTACTTCTTTCCAGGGTTATTGCCGTTCTTTCTATAATTGATGTTTGGAATGGTGTGGCGTGGTGAGGAAGTGAGTTTCTCACTAAGAGGGCCGTTCCTCCTCCTGCGTACGTGGATCTATCCATTCTATGGGGGGTGAATTTGGGTAGGTTGAGCTTTAATGCTGGTTTTAGTCTTGTTTCTTGCAGTGCTATGATGTCAGGTTCTATTTCTGTTAAAAAAAAAATTGAATTCTAGGATTTTGTTATTGATGGAATTGCAATTCCAGGATAGGATTTTAATATGTTGGTGTCTATTAATCATAGTAATTAATTTTCTTCCTCAATGAATTTAAAGAGGGCGGCCATGCGTCCTGCTTTTGTCGGTATGGTGTTTGCGATCTGTACAAATTGTTGCAGTTCTCTGTATAGTGTTTGGCATTTTTCTCTGTATAGTGTTTGGCAGCTGAGTCGTTCACGTAATCTGTTGGATTCGAGGGCGATTTCTTTTTCTCTGGTTTGAGCGTATCGGCTCCTCACTTCATCCATGATCTCATGTAGGTCAATGATGTACTGGCTTAAATCATCTGATTGGTGGGGGTTGGTTAATGCATCTGAAAGGTTTGCTTCGACGCAGTTAGCTATGTGGAGTAATCCATCCGAGGTTACGGTGCTCTCTTTTGCTTTTAGGATCGCTTCAATTGAAGCCTTCTCCGCCGGTAATTTCACACTCACCATCTCGTGCGTTGGACTGTCGTCCATCTATTTTAACTGGTAGTTGTGCCGACTATAGCTATTTTGTATCAAACTGCTATAATCGGTCCTCTTCGTTAAATATAAGTTGAAAGTTTAGATATATTCTTACCAAAAAGACGTATATGAGTCAGGCGTGAAAAAGGACAAGTCCCTTAATGTGATCCCCTTTTATAGTAAGGTTACCACCAAAATACGATCCTTTCGATTTTACGAATTTCCGGAACTTTTCTGGCTCGATTACCAGATTGGCGATTTATCGCCAATTCGAATTTTTCTCAGTCTCCAAGAAGTACGCTAATTTAAGATCCACCCAAAAAAACGTTTCATCTAAAACAAAGAATAAAAAATGTATAAACAATTTTTTTCATTACATATGAATATTCTATTCTTCATTGTTAAAAATACATAAATTTTATTTAGGTATTAGTATATTTTTTTTGCTTTAGAAGTAAAAAAATATTTATAGTATTTACTAAATCTTCAAAGCTCTCAAACAATCATGATTAATTTTTTAATCATAGAAGGAAAGTTACTATAACTTTATGTTACAAATTAATTTGGAAATAAAAAAAAAATGCAAAAAGGGAAAATAGCTTAGCAGTATTAATTTTTTGAGATAAATATAATACAAAAGACTGCTTATATAATCAAAAAAATATGATTAGTTACATAAAATGAAATATTTGCTGCTTTGACAAAAACGTGGTATTAAAAATGAAGAATAAAATATACATATAAGAAATTTTCATTGCACAGACTTGACTAATATTCATTGTTAATAAAAACAGGATACATCTACTTAATTTGGTAAGAACATAAAAACAGTACACTTATATACATTAATAGTACAGGACATTAGTAGTTAGCTTGGTTGATTCCATAATGCGTGTTGCAGTAGTAAATCAGTTTTCAAAAAATCACAATTATTCCACAAGAGCAGGCCACTACAGCAAAGAAACTCAGAGTAAAAAATGAAAATTTTACAAAGTGCTGGTTTATATCTTGTCGTACTTTGTTCATATAATCAGAACTCTCATACAGGGTGCTAAGTCATATCTACAACCAGTCACGGTATTTCAAGTAACCATGTACAACTCCACTCTATACTGACATGACGTTCAAGAAGCCATGCACTACACCACTCTACAATGACGTCACATTCAAGTCATTTCGTGTTCCGACAAGAATGGACAAGTCCAGGGTTCAAAAACCTGCGTCTTGTAGGATGA
>BMAW01054063.1:0-45300 GCA_019974015.1 Nephila pilipes
GCATGGTTTTTCCATTTTTAAACAAACTACAAACGACTTTAATTCCAACCTCGATAACTCAGCTGTTTCTGGTCCTGATCGACTTAAAATTTGACACGTTTCAAGCAAAGGTTAGTACTCTAGAAAGACCTGGTTTACTGGTTTGTCATGAGCTACCCTCTGCTAATGAACTTATTGATCCATGTATATTAGAACAATTGCTCAGTTGAAAATGTCAATATATTAAAATATACACAGTGCACAAAAATTTGTTAGCAATAATGAATTGTAGTATTACATTCATATAGTGTAGTTAACATGAAATTAAGGTAACTTAAGAATGAAAGTGAAGTTCACAAGACTTGCATAACATTAGATTGAAGTTCTGAGCTATCTGTAACCAGATTCAGATAAATAATACATAAAATTTCTCTCATAAAATGTGGTGTAAATGACGCTTTTATGAAATTTAAAAACTAATATTTTATTATTTTCCAAACTGCATTGAATAATATAATAATCAAAAATATTTAAGAGTAATTAGATAGGAAGTCAAGTATATACTACAATATTTAGACGGAATAAAAATGTATTTTTTCTTTTCCTCACCATCATCTACTTTTCCACCTTAAGCTTTCTTTTACGCCTCTAGAGAACATTTTGTATCTTTATTTCACCACCGGGGCTTATTTGGCCATTGCGTGTATAGGTATTTTTCTCTATGTTCACTTAACATTGCAAAAGAGATCTTTGACTAGAAGTGACAAAAAAAAAAAATATTTCTTTTGATACTTATTTTTACCTCTTTTGATTTAATACTTATTCATAAGATACAACCTGTTTGAAAAGTGTCATTTTTATTTTTGTTGAAAATCTCTGTATATATATATATATATATATGTTATATATACATATTCGAGATTTATTTTTTGTCATGAAATCTTAAATGCATGTTATATTTGAGATAAAATGGAAAGGGAAGAATTGATATATTTTAGTTAAGAAATATTACATAAAGCTGATACTTAGTGCTCATTAGCGTTATCTTGCTTCTGATAACAAGTGCGGATAACAACTTTCATAAGGAACTGTTTGAGTTGCTGTAAGTCATTGATTCTAATCTAACGCGATGAATCTAATTTAAATTACCAAACAGAAGAGGATCGTTGTTGGACTACATCATTACATCATCTTGTTTTCATCATTACGTCATCTATTACATCATTTTGTTTTGAAAAGGATTGGTAATTCTAGTGCGTGTATGTATGTGTTTATGATTTGAGATTTTATATCCCGTATAAACTAGGAAATTTTTAAATAGTTAAATTTAAAATAATTTGTAAACAAAATCACTGCTGAACCCTTAAGATGTAAGACATATGGGTAGAAAGAAATTGTAAACAGAAAAATGTATGGAAAACCTTATTCAATTTTAAAACAGAAAAATTAAATAAAGTTTGAAAGAAAGTAGATTAAACGAAATATAAATAGACAAATACCAAAAATTATTAAGAAATATATAGTTATTTAAAAAAATGTGAAAACAAAATAATGTGCTTCTGCTTCAGTTAATACGAACACGACTGTTCGTTGGGTGCTAAAAAGAAAAAGTATGTCCAAAAAGAGAAGAAAAATTAAGGGAAAGAAAAGAAAGTTGTAGCGAAGGCGTTACTTCTCTCGAACAATACTTAAATTTACTTTTCCATCACTAATAAATGCCACTAATTATTAAAGTTTAGTGAAACATCAAATAAATTGACAAATAAAGCTTGAACTGAATATTTAATAAGACAAACAGCGATCTCTATATCTATTATGCCTGATGGAGCAAACCTAATACGTACTCATGAAAAGAATATTGCGAGAGTGGTTCAAAAAGTAGCTGTATTCGTTGACAGATGGCCCCATTAAGGTAAATAGTTGTTACCATTGGGTACTACTCTCTGTAAAACGGCCAAATCAAAATTTGATTGCTCCCCGTCGAGTTATCTACGTAAATGTGCTTCGATTTTTCACCGTTAAAAAGACCTGAATTCATCATTACATAGCAGAAAACAAGCAAGAATCAAAACAAGGGTTTGTTTCTGGCAAATCTGCTCTAAAAATGGAGAATATGATCCCATCGGCTAGGAAAGTTATGACAAAGAGTTTTTGAGAGGCTAAAGGCGTCATGATTACGGATACGAGTAACTGAGATATAGACAGTTTTCTAGTGAGTCATAATGCTAAAAACAAGCTATTTTTCGATGCTGAGGACGCCCTCTGTTGGATTTTCTAAGGACTTTTTGAACGACCCTCGTAAGAGATTTTATTACTATTACAGATGTATCCGAGTCAGTATGGAATCAATCTCACAAATAGTATAATCTTCTGACTATTATGACTCTTCCTGTGACCTGCTACTGACCTCCTATCTCTTTCCGCTTCTTTTTCTCACACCTCCATTTTGTGTATGAATTCCGCTTTGCATAATAGGAAGTTGAGTCGTTTGATTTCAGTAGCGTCCATCAAATGTCCACAAGGACTTCTTAACTCATGAATTAGTTAAGAAGAACCCTTAATACCTTATTTCTTTGATGAGCCTACGTTAACACCTTGTATCATTGCGTACTTCTTAATCAATTAATTAATTAGGTGTAATTATTAGTTATTTTAAAATTCTGTTTCAATATTTGGTCAATTAAATCATTTAATCTAATTCTTTATATTTACTTGAATTTTTTTTCGTACATGTCAGACAATAATGTGGCATCATTTTATTTAGGTCTTTTAACATGGCATTCTTATTATTACGTTATTCGCTTTTAGACTTCTAGATTTTATTTTGTATTTATTGCTTGATACATAGTTTTATCTTTTTTTTTTCTTCCTTTTCCTTTTTTCATTTTGTAGTATTTTTCAATTCAGATCGTTTTCTTAGCTTTTATAACATTGTATGTTTTATAACTGTTTAGTATATTTACCCATTTTTGCATTGTAATTTTATTTTCTATGTATATATTATAGTTACTCACAAAAAGCATTTCTTGTATAAATTCCAAATTTTTATTGCTTTATTACTTTTATCTATATATTTTTTGTGTTATTTTGCTTTTTATTAAAATATTTTTAGTTTGTTTCTTTTTTTGTAATTCTTTTTTACTAATATTTTGGCTTATCTATTGTCGATGTGCTATATAAATTTACATGTTAAGAAATATGTTTGTCAACATTTATTGATTTATGAATTGCTCTAGTATATTTTACTGACTGTCAAAAAGTTATTTTTATATTTTTATGTATTACGCTATTATGCTATGTTTGATATAGTTAAAAAGCTTCAACTTCCTTACTTTGGTGTATATCAAAGTAAGGAAGTATTGTGAGTTTTCTTAAATTGATGGGTTAAGTTTTACTGTAATACATTGTATCGGCTAAGGGACTTTGAATAATTTTGTTTACTAAAGTTTTGGTGATTGTTATTAGTGAGATTGGGCTCTAAGTAATATTGTATTTTACTATTGTTAGTATAGTAGCTGTTATTAGTATTTTTTGGTGTACTGTTCTGCTATCTTTTTGTGTCGAGTATTTTATCTGTTTAAGGTAAAATAATCATTTATTTAATTTCGGGTTGTTTATACTGGTACATTATGCGTAAATAAAATAGGGAGAGAGAGATTGAAAAAGATGTTAGTGTTTGTGTGGGTGTTAAAAATAGTTGCTTTTATGAATAATATCATAAGTATGCAAAAGTAGATTTAAAAAAGGAAAATTAATTTGAATTTAGACGTAAAACTTTTAAAAGTCAAATATTTTGGAATATAAATCATTTAAATGATACTTATAACGGTGATTGTTAACGATGAGTAAAGGTATTATAGATTTTAAGTCTAATATAAAATTATATTCTACACTATTTTGATGATAGGGACATATGTAAAAATAATAACTTGTATCTTAATGTTTACCATAATTCTAGATTCAAAAATTGTAAAAGGATCAATAAAAATCAAATTAAAAAGATTTCATTTTTTTTGGGAAATTTATAATAGTATTTATACTTTTTAAATTCAAAATGTGCAGTTATAAGTCAATAGGTCAAACTTCGAATAATATTAATAAATCAACAAGTCTGACTCAAAAATTGATTATAATTTTCAAGAAAATAATAAAACTGATGCTGAACACCATCATTTGCATGATTTGAAAATGTTGAAGTTAGCACAATTAAAATTGTTTCTTTTATTTAATTTTAATACGGCGGGAAAAATATTTTATTGACTATTATAAGACTTTATATTCATTAGATTTTAATGTTATGTACTTTAATTTAAATATGTTACTAAGTATTAAAAACGATATTTATAAAGTTTTGTATTATAACAATTGTATGATAGAAATGTGTGTATTATATGATAGAAAACAATGTCTAGATGAAAATGATTATGAGAGAAATGGTAGAGGTAGAAATGGTGGGAGAAATATTATGAATTATGTTGATATTAACAAACGTTTTAAGTTTAATGACAATTTTGAGAAAAAAAAACTAAATGTTAAAAATATTAAGTTAAATTTATTTTGCAATAAAAAGAGAAGTGTAGTTAATAATTATCTACTGAATGATATTAAATAAGAGAGAATGTACATTCAATTAATTAAGGACATACCAAACTATTTATTCCCTAAATACAATTTGAATGATTATATTTTATTTCCTCAAGTATATATTTAATGATTCAACTGAAAAAAGTTTAATTGCCTACTTTTTCCTATTCTTTAACTGACAGTAAGGAGTTAATTCTTGTTTCCTGATACCATTCCAATTTAACTTTTAATTTATGCAATTACACGCTGGTTAAATCTGTCAAATCAGCTTTTTCTACGGACTCATACCTGAAGAGATAATTCCTACTAGACTCTTCCTCTGCTGCTTAAGTCCCTCAAATTCCTTCATCCTATACCACATGATCTAAAGAAAATCCTTACATATAAATTCTGAGCAAGGTAAAAGTCTCTTTTTTTTTGCTTCAGCCATGAAATATATATATATATATATATATATATATATATACTATAAAAGACCTGGTACCTATAAATTAAAATCAAATGACAAAATCGTTTGTGCTGGTACTTCTATCACCAAACTTGCATACAACACCACATAATAATTTTGATAGTTCGTTTCGTTTAATTTGTAATAACATCCTTATTTCGTATTATTGCTTTCGACTGTTCCATTTAATGGAGAAAATATTCGAATACATTACTTAACTTTTAACACTGTATATGACACTTTTTACGTCAGTAACCATAAGTCCAGAGGTTATTCTAGATACAACAAAAAATGGGGAACATTAATTTTTTTAACTACAGAAATTGAAAACAAGTAAAATTTTCAAAATATTCCAACTATAGTTGAGTCTGAAGAAGTTTTTTACACTTATGCAGAAATTGGTTCAGTGAGCTCCAAGTGTACTTATTAAAATCAGGTCATTATTTTGGAAACATTTGCCGTTTTTATAGAGCATACTGAAAATATTACCATTCAGAGGTTGATGTTTTTTAAACAAATAAGATAATTTTTAAGCAGAGAAATATTACTTTATGTGTAAGTGAAAAAAGTGATATTATAGATATTATAAGAAAGCTATCTTGAAGATACTTCATTAAAATATAGCTATATCACCTAAGAATAACACTTTCATTCGTGCATTTCAATTACTACGCTTGATCATTTACGGAATATATAAGATTTAGTAATCAGAGAAGACAATACAATGAATTATATTGTTTCTTCTAAAATGTCTCTTCTTGTGACGTGAAAAAACAAATTATACATTTTCATAATGTTTAAAAATAGTAGGATGAACAAAAATAGGCTGAATCTAATTTGATAAATGAGTAAAATTCTTAATTATGATTTTTCAAACGTTTTAACTTAAAAAATTTAGGTCAAAAGCAAAAGTAATAAAAAAGACTTTTACATAGATTTATTTATGAGGTATTTTATATATTTCTATAATTACAATGTAATATAAAAAAAACAATCCCAAACTTTTAATGCGGATACTATTAGCAATTAAGACATCTATCTCATAACAAATAGAACTCTGCTAATCAACTAATAAAAACTTAAGTATCATGATAACAATATAAAAGAGAATAAAATCCAAGTTAAATGTATTAAAATATAACACGATATTTAAAGGGGAAAAAATACACTTTACAGTTAAAAAATTCTACTCGAAATTGATCCTGAGAATAACCTAATCGATTTAAAACAAAGTTATTCAAATAATATTGCACAAAGCTTGTGTAATGATTAGTTTTGGAGATAACTGTATCCAAGTAATAGTGAAACTGAAAAAGTTATAATTGAACTGTAAAATTATGTTTTTGTTTCTCAGAGTAGCACAAACATATTTTTTCTAAAATGATGTGATGATATTTTATCTGAAATGATAAATAACTTTATCAACCTATTCTTATAAAAATACTGAATAATAATAAATTTTCGATGTAATTATGTAAAGCAAAAAGGTAAAAAAACAGGAGTTATTTTTATTATTATGAGTTTAAAAAAAATTTACTGTGATAATTTATATACATACTCCTTCAAATTGAGTAATAAATTTCCATCTATTATTACAAAAACAAAGAATTGTTAAAAAAAGGGAAATAAAATGGAAAAATCAGGATCTTTGCAATTTTTGGATAATTCTTGTTCACTGAAATTAATGTAATGTTACAAGAGTATTATAAAAACTATACCGTTCCCATTTTTAAATAGTTCTTGAAAGAGAACCATGAAACCTCTACCATATAAAATAGAATTTGCGCATTTGCCAAAAGAAAAAAATTAATTGTACGAAAGCTGTTACTGATAAATAAATGTACCCATGAGAATAAAACATATCTACAGTGTTCAGTAGAGGATCTAATATATTCTCTACTAAAGGTTACTTTAAAGGACTTTTGCCAAAAAATAACCGAAACGTCAGCATGGAATGTATACATATTAATACTTTAATCTTTAATATGGTCTTACATATAAGTAGATCAGTAGATTAAATTGGAATATCATTGTATTAGCAATTCTAAATCGGTACACTTTTTAAAATAAGATTCAGTATATTCAGTAACTATCATTAATTCTATGTTTTATCTTCTCAAAAATTATTTTCTTTTTGTAATGTTTTTATCGAAAATAAAAACTAAAAAAAATTATTTTCTTTATTTAGAGCATTCTTTATCTTAAAGTTTTTAGTTGTTTCATCGTTTTAGTTTGTGTGTTTTATGTCTTTCATTGAAATAAAAATTCTTTTCTCGATTGAAAAATTATTATGACATTTTTTTTTCTTTTCAAGATAATATTAAGCTTAAAATTAATAAAGTACTGTATCAAAAATTTCAGTGTATTAAATGCAAGATTTCTGAAAATTGTTGAATTATATGTATTAAAGTGCCATAAAAATTTTGTAAAGTTTTTTAAGGTTATACATAATATAGATCATATATATATTTAATGAATAAGCTGAAATCACTAAATTAGATTATTGTTATTAATACATTTTACTCTAATATTTCATGAGTTTCTAAAAATGGAATGTAACTGGGCCAGGTGCCTAATGGCTTTTCATAAGAGAGCCCTGTACAGTGGTAAAGCTTATCTCTAATTTGAATGTAATCATCTTAACATACATGTCGGTTAAACGAAAGGTTATTGAATCACGGCTGGTTAAAATAATTCAATCTTTATGACTTTAATCAATTGGAAATTTCCTTCCTTTCTTACAACAAATGTAGATCAACACTGCTGGCAATCTTCCAACACTGGAAAAATTTTGTTAAACAAAATTTAATCTATTCCGTTTTTGATTTATTTTATTTAAAATAAATTAATACAAAGTACAGTGATATCTTAGTTAACAGAGTTAATCCTATCCAGAATTATCGTCGCTGTTAGAAACCGTCTTTATCTAAGGCGCAATGTGTCACAAATATTATAATGATTCCGCAAGAGTATAACCACTTACGAGGCATCGTGAACCAAAGCATGAGTCGTCAACCGAGATACCTTTTGTTTACAACAACTTGCCTTTAACCAAGTAAGTCGTTAACCAAGGTATCATTGTATTAGATAAAAAATCAATAACAAGGAAATTTCCATAATCTGAGTCAAATATGGGCTCGTGGAAAAAATTTATTTTATAAATCAGAAACTAAATAGGGTCACTAATTTAAAATTATGAGTGTAGTTTTTTGCAAACATTAAAGCTTATTTCATAACACTTATTTTAAGAAGACTTATTATGTCTTTTAAAATAGTTAATGTTATTAAAATATATATGCAGTCTAAAAACCATACTTTTATTTCACATGTACACTTTTTGCTAAAAAAAGCTACTCATTAAACATGATTTTATGCAATAGTTCATTTTACCATTGCGTATAAAGCCTAACGAAATTTCGAGACATAATTACAAAAGAAACTTGGTATTACATTAAACTACATTTTGATTAAGCGTGAGAAGAAACGTGTGTTCAAAAATGCAATTCACGTTTGTTTACTATGTAATCATACTATATAATGAAAGTAAAACTGTTTTAAGAGCAGTCTGCATTTTAATTATGTTTAAAAAAAAATGTGTAAGTCAGAAGATTATTACGCCATGGGCAACTTCAGAAAAGGAAAGAAAAACTATTCTTTATAACTAGATTTTGAGTTTGTGTTGAGTAACTAGCTTTTAAATTACCTGAAGGCATCTAGTTTTTTTTTTTAACAAAGCTTTATGTCACTTCGAAGATTGTAATTTTATCAGTTACCTTTTCACAATGCTTAAATTAAGAAAGCAGTAGGAAAATTAGGTAGTCATCTTATTTTTTAATATTGTGGCATAATTTTTACTCCCTCTATGCTTCTCCTTTCAGTACATATATAATTTAAAGAATGGATCATACAGGAGACTGTATGCTTAGAAACAAGTAATTAGGAAGTATTTCAAGAAGAAAAGACGTGAAAAGCTAAATAGCCATATCTGTTAATATCTATATTTACATTATAAAAAGGAGAATATATTTCAAAATGTTTATTATTAGATGAATATATTTTATAATATTATTAATGTAAAAGGAATACAATTATTATTATGATCAAAATTTTTATAAATAAATAATTAATTCAATCTTTATCGTGAGACTTGAAAATGTAAGAATTTACAAAATACATGTTACGTGTAATTTCAATATTTTAATTCGTCGATAAGAAATTATAGAAAACGCAATCAGAAAAATAGAAAAATTATACATATACATATTTTAATAAGTGACTAGTATCTTTGCATCAGAAAATAATTGCAAGACTTATTTATACGAGTTATTGCAAAGTCTTATTTATACAAGATATTGCAAAGTTTTATTTATACAAGTTATTGCAAAGTTTTATTTATACAAGTTATTGCAAAGTTTTATTTTATACAAAACCGTATCAACTAAAAAGTTTTATTTGAAGTTTGTTTTCAAGCCAATTCGTAAGTTTTACTCAATTTAAAATGATTAATGTTACATATACAACTGTAAAGCATATTCACAAATTTATTTATAGTTACATATTTGCATTTCATTTAGGTAAACACTGATAGACGATATTTATTGAATTTTCTCGAGGCTTTGTGTTCTATATTTTTAGTACGGAAATATTCACAATAACAGTAAATAACATTATTCAACATAAATAAGGCTTTATTTTCAGAACCTTATATACATTTTATAAATAAAATCTATCAGAATCGAAAATTATAAAAAAAGGACCCATAGCGAGAATAAGAAAATAATCCATGTCTGCAACAAGAAACGAGCCGAAAAAAATTTGATAAAAATAGTTTATAGATTTGAAGCACTGCAACATTCAACAATAACACTTAGCATACGAGAGAGAAATTAAGCTACAAATCTGTCGTAATAGTCACTTAAAAGTGATATATATGTAACATTATTCCTATCGACTTTTGTAAAGTAACATAATATCAGATACAGTCGAGGCGTATTAAATTTTCACTTTTATTTAAAGCTGTGAGACCATTTTCATTAGGTAGTTGGTTACATCATTTAGGTAAGAAGACCAGAACAGTTGTATGACAAAGAGCAAGCGCAGTATGAAAAAGAGAGCGTTTTTGGTTATATACTAGGGAAAATTCCCATCAAACGTCATAAGCACGTGGTAAGAATAAGGGGATTCCAGGGAAATATAGTAGATAGGGAATTAAAAAGGGATTGTTTTTGATAGATTTATAATTAGTTTAAGCAGAATTAATCTTTTTCAAGAGCGCGTGATGTAATAAATTATAGGCTACTTTGGAAGGGGATCAGGAAATAAGAATGAACTCTTTACTTTTGTATTAGGGAATGAGATAGAATAGAAAGTTAAGTTATTATTTAGGGTACTTATTGAATTAAAAGTTAAATCATTACATATATATATATATATATGTTTTAAATTGCACAAATTGCCTTGAAATTATGAAATCAAGAACCATTTCTTTAGTCAAGAATTTAACCTTTTAACCCTTCGATAAATTTCCATTGTTATAAAAAGCAATTTTAATCGTAAGTTGCTGAAACAAAGCACATAAATTCATATGAATTAGAAATACCTGGTTGATTGGTTGGTTGGTTGGTTACTAACGTCACACTAGAAACAACTCAAGGGCTATTGGCTACGGACCTCGTAATTTTGAATCTATTCATTAGAAAAGATCATTGCTTCCAAAATAATTCAAAAGTAGACTTAAGATTTCTATTTTATGATAGTTCGAGGAGCATTGTAAATTTTAATTATTACTAAGAAATAACCCATGTATTTGGTTAAAATCTATTCTGCGTATTAATTCAACCTTATATGTATAGTGTTGTAAATGTTTTAATTATTATTCCGAGATATATTGTAAGGTTTTCTAATTCATAATAATCGAGATAAAGGTTTAATTTTTTATACATTATTCTTAAGATTTCGCTACACAATCACCATTCCGAGTGATGCATTTCTCTCGGCATTTAGTGACCTTTCAAGAGCCCTCATCAATAGATTGAAGTTTACCTATTCAAAACTGTCGATTACTTGAATCTAAGTCTTCCTGAAACCAAACAAATTAACATTAATAGCTGTAATCTACAAAAGATCAATTAATGTGCTGAATAAATTTTATCTTGATATCTCGTTCAATTCTTAGTGATGATTTAAACTGTACGACACCCCTCGTCTATGAATACTCGAGTCAATACACTTCTTCCATTTAACATATCACTATCCACAACAACAGACACTTTTGAAGCAAACTTCGATTTTAACCTTAACATTTTATGTGTGAGTATTTCTACCACATCGAAGTTTCGAAGTTATACAAATGTCTGAAACGTTATCCATATTTACAAAAATTTCAAAACTTCTGTAAAGCTCTGGATCCAACAATAAAATGGTGCAACAATTTTATATGTTTCCTCTGCACTATGGTTAAATCGGAATTTCTGAACTATTTCCGACACGCAAGGTTTTAAAGGGACGCGATAAAAGTTCTCATGCATTGTAAAGCCCTTGGGATAACTTGAATTGAGTATATAAAATATCATGTAGCTAGTATGCGGATGGGCAATAATCAACAAAAATTTTTCGTCTCGATTCTCCTCTTGTGATATTTACACTCCACACGTTCTGTAATATTATGCCAGATGGTATTCGACTTTTTGAGATTAAGTAAAATGTAAGTAAAATTTTTGTATGGTTAAATATAAAAAAATCAATCGAAAGCTTATGTGATATGTAAACATTATATTTTTGATGAAAATCTTTCTACAATTTCTAAAAATTAAGAAACATAATTTATTGTATGTGTGAGCTTTAATTAAATTAAACTCCTTTGTTCAAGTTAATTTCTGGAAACCTAATAAATAAATAATGAAATAATGAAAATAAATAAAATAAAAAAATAATAAGTTTGTTCCTTTGTAGGAATGGATTTCACAAACTGTGATCATTATTATGACCAATACTCAGACATTAGGTTGAATGTGTTTGTCCTGAATCTACTAAAATAATTACTCAAAGTGTTTTTGTTATATTATAACATGCATTAATAAAACTTAAGAAAATCATGTAGTATAAATGTGATACATCATTTAATCATATTCTATTACTATAACAATAAAACCAACCAGAATTGAATTATTTCCTTGTATTTATAATATTAATTAAATAGGAATTTTCTTAAAAGTTCTCATTATCTTATTCAAAATAAAAGTGTACGCTTCAAAAAAAAATAGAAAGACTACTATAAATTTTGTACAAAAGGGAAAAAGAAAGGAGATTTTAATCATGTTTTGTAAAGGTAATGATGTCATTCTCATCAAGGTTCAGAATTACGAGGTCCGTCGCCAATAGCTATCATATTACTTCTACTGCGGCGTTAATAAAACTATTCGATCAATTTGTGAAGGTAATACTTTTATTTTTCTTAATTTTGGCGTTTTTTATGTTAGACTTGTGTAAGGTGAACCTTTTTGGTATTTTTATGTTATTGTTAGATTTAAAAAAAAAAACAAGAGCGTTTGGTGTGTTTAGTATGTATTAATACATAATATACAAACTTTTCATAAAAAAGACAAATCGTCTTTTTTCTTTGAAATTTGTTGCTTTTTATAGAATCCTGTAATACCATTTAATGCAAAAATAAATTTTTAGTTCAACTATTTTAAGGAAAAAAAAGTCTTAAATAACGAAGTTGCATGTAACTGATAAATGAGTAAAAATATAAACAAAATTTGTAATTGTGATTATTTCCACGCAACTAAACAAACAGAATTACTTCCAAGAAATTAAACTTTTGTTTGCGTAACTTCTTTTTCTTTCTATAAAAAAGGAAATTTTATAAAAGGCTATAAAATTAAATCCATCAAGCAAATTATTTTTTAAAAAAATTTCCTATTCACACTTAAATCTCTTTTCATCATTTAATTTCTTGTGCTTCAACAAGGAATTATTTAAAGAAGTTCATTCCTCTTAAAACCTTTAAATTATTCTTAGTTAAAATATTTATGGAAATATTTTCTCTCACTGAAAAATTAAATAGAAATTAGTATATGATTATATTAATAAAGTACAAAAAATTCAAAACAAATTCACGTAATAGAATAAGTATTGATTGAAATGAAGTTACAAAAAATTATTTGTGTTTATATTATGGAGAGGTATACGTTTATTATAGATAACGAATGCTTGAATCCTTTTTTGCACATTTAAAGACCAATGTCATAAAACAATAAAATGATGTAATTTTTCGAGATAAATAATGTGAAGACTAAGCTGTGATACTTCAAATAATTTTTAGTTTATTATCCTCGCAATGACTTTTATCAGTTTTTCCAATACTAAGCCATTCTAAATTATCTCGTGAATTTAATAAAATTACTCAAGAATGCAGAATACATATTTTACTTATACTGAATAAGTAAATTTAACTATACACTTGATGTAGCATATTAAAGGCTTTTAACCTATATTAAATTGAAGTCTAACATTGAACTTTAATAAACACTGTAAATACTTCCAGATAGAAACAGAACAATGTAACGAAACCCCATTATCATATTATTAATGATTATCTAATAAAATACCCTGCTGTCTGAAGGAATGCCTTTGTTCTCTGATAAAAGTCAGGCGTACTTTTCTAATAATTTAGAATGCATTAATGACCATATTCATCTCAATTTCCCCGGTTTTTGTTTAGCTATTATTCAGTACAAGAATAGCGTGAAATGAACTTAATTGGGCGATGAGAGAAAACTTTCAAGATTTTTCCTAATGTATTTAGTATACAATAATGTATTAGCTTCATTATTCACGCTTTCCGCCTATGTGTGTCCTTCTTTTTTTCCCGTCTATACTTTATAGTTTATACTAGGATTTAATTACCTTAGTTGACTTTTTCTCTCTCTCTCTCTCTCAAAACAGACTTAAAAGCTAAAAAAATATTTAAAATATATAATGAATTTATAAATATTAATACAGTATAATATATATATATATATATATATATATATATATATATATATATATATACTCATTGCCATAAAAAGTTGCACTGTAGGAAAGAATTGTCAGAATAAAATGAAATTTTACATAATAAATTCTAACGAAAATGAAGTAAGTGATTACAAACTCAAAGCCAAATCATCATTTATTGTAGGAAAAATTACAAATGAATGGTAGTTGTAGTACCCTATTGGGCCATCTCTAACATGAATGCTTGATGTGATATGGTCGAGAAATGAGGCATACAAGTCCCGTATGAGACCTGCGACATCTCGTTCCACAGTTGCTATAAATACAACTTTAATTCGACGAAACTCATAGGCTATCCAACTTGCCATCTTAATTTATCCCAGATATGCTCGGTCGGTGACATATCTGGGGATCAAGCAGACAAGGGAAGAGCGCAACTGTAGCGGAAGTACTCTTGTGAAACCCTTGCTGTGTGAGGGAGAGCATTGTTCTGTTGAAAAAGGGTTCGTGAGAGAGATAACACATGTGTGACATGACAGTGAGACTGCCATGAGTGACAACACATTTGGCTGAAGAATGTCATGATGTACCTTTAGGCTGTCATGGTGCCGTGGATCAATATTAGAGGAGACCGTGTATCGTATGAAATCATACCATCACACCAGTTGTGGGAACGGTATGCCTCTGTACAGCGAAGGCAGGTTTGAGACATTCACCACAAGGCCTCCACATACGTACACGAATGTCATCACTGCCCAAATTGATTCCATTTGTTTGCATTCTAATTCCTCCAAGCGCAACACCACTCCAAAAGGGGGCGATGGTGAGTTGGCGTAAATGGAAGTACACGTTATGGACACCACGATAGCAACTGTATTTCAGCCAGATGCTTTGCGATGGCACGGACTGATACAGAAGCCCCTGTTGAATGTGCTGCCTGTGTATGGATGGTGGACAATGAGGCAGTTGGTGTTATGCTGTCATGTCGAAAGATGTGATGGTCTTCTCGAATATTGGTCTGTCGAAGTCGTCCTGGGCTTGGTCGTCGTATGTTAGTCCTCTCTCTATATTGTACACTGGTCCCAACACCTGCTCACATCAAAGTTAGTGCGGCCTATACCTAACATGCTGCTTTCCGAGCTGACCACCCAGTTTCTATTATCCCTATGAATCTTCCTCTCTCGAACTCTAACAGCAACTCAAATTGCCTTCACATGGCATCACAATTTAAAAATAGTCCCTCTATAACAGATTAAATACACGCAAACAACTTACCTGCTTACCTGTTTTATAATAAGTCTGCCTAACACATATCTTCATATTAAGTTTCGTAACAATCCCACTCTTAACACATGGATCAATAAGTTCCGAGACTAACCCAGAGATGGCGCTCGTAGTAAACCAGTTACCAGGTCTTTCTAGAGTACTAACCTTTGCTTGAAACGTGTCAAAATTTTAAGTCGATCGGACCAGAAACAGTTAAATTATCGAGGTTGGAGTAAAGTCGTTTTGTAGTTTGTTTAAAAAATGGAAAAAACCGAGTTTCGTGTTCTGATAAAACATTGTTTTTTAATGGGTAAAAACACCATGCAAGCGAAACAATGGATTGAAAAATGTTACCCGGACTCTTGTCCATCAAAAGCAACGATTTGTCGGTGGTTTGCCGAGTTTAAACGTGGTCGTACCGACACAAATGACGCGGAACGCTCGGGTAGACCTGTGGAAACCGTTACACTGGAAAATGTGAGTGAAGTGACAAAAATTATAATGAAAGATCGTAAAGTGAAGCTCCGTGACATTGCTGAGATGACACAGATATCATATGGAAGTGTATTTACTATCCTTCATGAAAAATTGAGCATGAAAAAGGTTTTTTCCAAGTGGGTGCTGCGATTGCTTTCGATGGAACAAAAACAGCAACAAGTCGATGATTCAGAAAGCTGTTTATCGCTATTTACTCGCAACAAAAAATATTTCTTGCGTCGTTACGTGACCATGGACGAAACATGGATACATCACTACACTCCAGAGTCGAAGCGGCAGTCATCTGAGTGGCGCACAGCTGGCGAAAGCCGTCCGAAGCGTCCGAAATCGCAGCAGTCAGCTGGCAAAGTCATGGCGTCAGTTTTTTGGGATACGCATGGCGTGATTTTCATTGACTACCTCGAAAAAGGTAAATCGATCAACAGTGATTATTATATTGACTTGCTGGTGCGTTTGAAGGAGGAAATCGCAAAAAAACGACCGCACAGTCTCGGGACTTATTGATCCATGTTTTACTTCGCAAATTCTTGTGGTAATGATTATATATATATATATATATATATATATATATATATATATATATTCATCGACGCTGCCAAACGCGTGTTATTATGTTGGCAAATGCAATTTTAATCAGTTATCTTATACATACCTATAAAGAAGTGCTTATCAGCAATTCCACTAATCTACAGCTACAAGTTACAGTTAACAAACTATTCGTATGTTTCCTTTTATGTCTAATGTGTTCCTGTTTTATATCTCAATGCATCGTTTCCACCCAAATTTTCCTATAAAAATTCTTATTTTATAGAGTGTTCTACCACTTCTAAGCGTTTGCCCCATAAATTCTATAGCCCTCAATACATGTATAATGATTATAAATGCATTGATTTAAAAGAAAATAAGAAAAGCTCTAATGATTGTATATTTATTGAGCAATCGAAGTAAAAATAACACGTATTAAATTTTAATGCCTTTTACTTAGAAACCATGTAATTGTACTACTATGTTCGTTAACAGACTTTTTATCTTCTGTCTATTGAATCTCTTAGAGAGAAACAATAAAATTACAGCAATATTTTTTGCAGCAGATTAAGATAAAATTCATTAAATATCTTAAATTGTATGCTGAATTATATTGTATGCGTTAAATACATCTGAATAATATTGAAAACGAGAAAAGTTACAGGTAAACTGCACCGAAGAAGTTACAAAAGTATCCTTTCTAGGCTACCTTTGTGGAAAGCTTTGAGCAATTTTCATAGAATGTAATATTCATTTTATAGGTGAAATACATGGAAAAAAAATTACTTTATTTCCCTAAATTCATTAGCACATTGGGCATGTGGTTTAGTATTCGTGGAAAGGTTTTGTAGAGAATTAAGATATATTTCTTCAAAAATTAGGTCGACATATGATGTCATGAACTATCCCAATATATTATAAAACACAACTGTTTTCTAAATAATTTTTACTAACAGTATCTCACAGAACCCGTTTAATTATTTAAAAGAAAGTAGATATTATATAGGATGTTTCGAAACTCTTGAGCAAAAATTTAAGGGGAAATAGAAAACGTCTGTACAAGCAATTTTCACCACAGAATGCATAAGCAGAGAGCAAGAGGTGAACCTCTTTGGAAAGTATAAAGTGTCAGTTTTCTTACACATCGTCATTCTATCGTGGATTTCAGCAAGCATGGTGATGTACAGTTATCAAGAAAAGGCGGTCATGTATTTTATGTATGGTCTTGCAAATGGGAATGCTGTGAAATCCAAAAGACTGTATAGGCAGCGTTTCCCAAGCGCTTTCACCGCTTGCTCTCTGCCTGTGTATTGTATGGTGAAAATTGCTTGTTTAGATGTTTCTATCACACCTTAAATATTTTTCCCTGAGTTTCAAAACATCCTGTAAAGCAGTTTTCAATGAAAATAAGTTTCTGAATATTCTCTATCATTGGTATTTTTTTAAAATTATTTTTCTGATTATATTACAAATTCTGAGATTTTCCTACATTTTCTGTAAATTATATAGTATCTTGTTGTTGTTTATGGGTTAAATAGAAAGCCTTCGGATTTTGAATAGAAAGATTTATTTAAAATTACTGTAATTCTAAAATTTAAATATAAACTAGAATGATTAATTATAATAGTGATTAATTGTACTGAAATATTAGACAATGGAACTAAGAGGGAACTCTAAATTAATCTAAATTAGGGGTGAAGTATCATATATTAAGGAAATGCATGGCCCTATAAACAGTTTTTTAAGTTAGATACTGAGGAGAAAACATTTTTATTCATCATATTTGATTACGTATAACATTTGAATACCAGGAAAAAATTTCATTTTCTAGCAAACAATTACTTTAAAGTTTTAATTTTTTCAAATTATTTCAATATCTTAAAATTAATACGGATTTTACAAATTTTAAGATTTTAAGTAATTTGTTTCTCATTTTCTTAGAAATATTTCACACAATTCTGAAGGTAACGATTTATCTAAATCCTCATTTCATGTACAGAATAATAAAACCAATAGTGCGAAAGAACCATAGAAAATTTCAAAATTTTATATTCATTACAAAAAATTCTAAGGCATTTTAAATACTTGAACATCATAAAAAATAAAATTCAGTGAAAACGTAGTTTAAAATTTTGAAGGATAATGAAATATTCTTTGGGTTTTCAAAGAAATTTAATTAACTCATTAAGTAAGGTAGTTAGAGCTATAAAATATTGTACATATTTTTTTTAAAAAAAAATCGTACATTTGAAATAAGGTAGTAAATGTTTTCAAAATTTTATTATTTTTAGGTTGCTATATCCCCTTAAACTACATAATAAAATTGAAACCAAACAGTTTTTGCACGTCTGTGAGAAATTATAACCAATGAAAAAATAGCCTTCGTTTTTATATTTCTTGCAACGGGAATCCACATCCAAAAGGGCTCAAAGTCGTAAATAGTGTCTAGATAAGAAACGTGAAATGAGGTATTCGTGTAATTAATGTAATAAATCTTCATTTTACTGAGAGCGAATCTCTCTGGTTTCTTTTCGCAACACATATATAATTTCTTTTTGATAATACAACTCAAATTCTATCTGTGTTTCCAATTAATTCATTTTGCGTTATGAAAATACAAATTTAACGTCAACGTGAATGCGTCATTATAAGATGTTTTTTAACATTAATATCCTTATATTTCCAGATATTATGTTTCTTTTCTGACGTCATTAGTTCTAAATTTTTAAAGATATTATTTTACACAAAGGCAAACATAAATTTGTTATGATGATATCCAATAAGAAGATAAAAGAATTTTGCTAATTACTAATTAAAACTGTAAATTACTTGGAAACAGAAAACAATGAAACTTTATTGTATTATATAATTGTTGTAATATGCTCTAATACCTGACAAAATCTCTCTGACCTCTAATATCAAAAAGAGACAAAAATAAACATATATAATGTAAAAAAACAGTTAAAATTTCAGTGAAATTGAATGTTTTTTTCAAAAAATATAGTTGCGTATAACAAATCAATCAATAAGGCGCTGAATACCTCTGATACGTATGCAAATTGGTATACGTCTTGGTGTTGACTTGGAAACTTGACGGCATCCTTTATCAGGATATTCTGCCAAGTTCTCTCTAAATGTCGAACAAGATCCTCGAGAGATCCTGAGATCAGCAGAGGTGGCAACAATTAGCTCCCAAACGTGCTCTATGCGAGATCGATCTGGAGAACTAGCCAAGCAATGAAATGTTATACAAATGCAAAAATCATCTGTAAAATTAATTTTCAATGTTAAAATCTTGGTACCATCTTGTTGAAATGTAAAACTGAGGCGCCATGAAGAGAACAACACAACCGGGTGTAGAATCTCTACAATACTGCTGGCTTGCTGCAAGTTTGTTACGAATGACAATCAGAGTGGTCTACTTATCAACTAAAAGAGCACTTAATTGAAAGCTCTTCCGACAAAGAAATTTCAAATGTTGTTTCTGGTGTTCATCTTGTATTACCGACAGTAGCTTTTTACAACATAAAGATACTCTGGACCAATCGCTTTAAACTTTACAGGTGACATTTTAGCAATCCTGGAGGCCATGAAACTATATTTGACCAATCAAAATATGATTCATAGTCTGGTAATCTTTTTGTGATTCTAGGGATGCATTTGAGGCTGTTTAACGAGATGGTACTTGGCTGACCGAAAAATTCATATGTATATAAGAACTCTGGAAATTCTGGGAAAGATATATGCCATGCAATGAATTCAGGCATATACGGATCAATTAGCCATGGAGACAAGATTGCTTAGTGAGATAACTTCCAACCAACCCATTTTTGCCACCTTCTTTGATTCGAATACGATCGCGAATTACAAACGGAGAGACTTTTCCAATAGTAAATTTGCGAAATTAGTGAGGATTTGGTAGCCACAGACAATTATTAAATACATTTCATTTACTGGTATGAAGGCTAACAGAGAAGGCTGAAAGACATATATTGACTATAAGATGTCCCCAGATACTATCACCAAGCCACCTTTACAAATGTTCGACAATCATGAGGGGGTGACAATCTACGGACGAATCTTCGAATGAAAATTTGCACACTAATAAAATCATGCACGTGGCTTAAAACTGTTCTTCTAACCTATGGTTTTATGTAACTCACTATGTTGACAATCAGCACTAGCAGTTCTCGGGTTATAATTATTCCTAATTATAACTTTCCATGAGACTTTCCATATTCAGGTCAGTGATATTCCATCGCTGCCTTGGTTACCGTCGAAAACATTTTCAATTATTGGAGTACCAATCGAAGTGGATTTACTTCTGAAAATAATTTTTCTCTAACCAGTGAGATTCCAGATCGAAAAATCTCAGAACGTGCGTACCGTAGTGCAAATGAGAAGAATAGTAGACTGAATGAGAATCGTGTTCTTTGTTCCATTACCTTCAATGTTTTCCATATTAAGCCATATTTGCTTATTAAGAGTCTAAAAATATAATATATATTTTTACTTTGAGTTATTGAAGCCTTCGAAGGTATTTCATTCTATGAAAACCTTTATTCATTTGTAATCAATATCCCAGATTATTTCGGTGGTATAAAATTATATCTGTTTATTACATATTTTAAGAAATTTGATTCAATTTTCACCAATAAATGTTTGGATTCAATATTTATCTCCTATTTTATCAAATGAAATCTGATAAAATCAGGTTTTGTAAAAGATATTTCGAGCTTCACTTTCTCCTTTCTTCTTATTTAGTATTATTTTGCTCTGTGCCATTGATTCTTCCTCTTCCTGCTATCACAAATTCACTTCTCAAAAATATTATACAAATATACAAAGAATGCAGATGAATCTTCTTTTGCATAATGCTACTCTTAGATACATTCTGGAGAAAATAAACGAAAGAACGGAGAATAGGATTGCTGATATTTACGACGCTTTTCTGCGCAGAAAATGCAATGTAAAATAAAAATTAAATGCGAAACTCAAAAGAGAGAATTGAGAAATTGTTTCAAAAAACGATGAAAATTCCTACTTCGCAATGAATTAATACTTTATGTAAATTATTTACTCGCTTTCCATAAATGATCGTGGACAAATATCTTGACACACACTGGACATATTAATTTTTAATTTGTATAGTATCGTCATTCCCATTGATAGAAATAAAATTAGAGGAATAAATATTGCACAAAACTAAATATATTCTAATTGTAAATCCAGTACATTTGACCGAATAAAAGGTGAAGTATTTGCTTTTTCTGATTCACTGTATCCGTAGAAGTAGTGTAAACATAAAGTTTAAGGTATTGGAAAATAGTAGTGTTAACGCGTAAGTTGAAACTAAAATACCATCACAGGCTAAATTTAATTTTATCCTTGAATAGATGAATGAAAAGTATTTTTCTTAGTAAATAATGCTTGATATTTATTTTATTTGTATTTACAATTTATATGTATTTTACATTATACACTGTTTATTTTTGTAAGTATATCTAGAGATAATTTAAATGAGATATTTAGCAATTTATGAGCTATTTTATATACAGGAATTATTAATTAAAAGTATTATTAAGCAGTTGGAATTGAAATTTAAAAATTAGTTAATGAGTTTAGAAGTTAAAAATCAGTTCATTGTGCCACAAGCAGTCTAAGGCTTTTAAAATGCAAAAGTAAATGATAATAAAGAAAAAGGATTAATAAAAAAATATTGCTTTTGAGGAAATAACTCTTTCTTCTCTGAAAGTAAAGTCATTAATCCTACAAATGAGTTAAAATTTTACACTCATAAGTTCAAATATAAAAGAAAATTACATTATTTTTCTTCGAAATGTTATAGAAAAGTGAAACAGTCTTTTCATTGTTTTTAATATATATTTATATTAATATTCAGTAAAACTATTAAAACAGACTAATCAGACTAGTAATCAGAGACTCAGTTAGACTAATAATCCATCAAATTTAAACTAATATATCATGATTTAATTTTTTAATAATTGGTTTTTTTTCTTTCATCGACTGTTATTCGGGAAAGAAGTGATGGTCAAATGCATGTTTTAAATAAGTGTTTATAAATAATTCCATTTTATTTTACAGCAATGACTCCATATAATGCATCAGTAGCATTTCATACAAGTGAAATAATAATTTTCAATTGCATTTCAAAAAATGTGGTGTGGCGAGTTCCCTAGGATCAGAAGGGTTACACCATATTTAAGATATTCACTGGGATAAAATCCAAAATTCTTAGTAGATTGGAGAGAAGATCCTGTTAAGAACCCCCCAAGCGATTGACAATGTGATCAGAAGAGGCTTGGCTATTGCAATATTTAGTTCCATTAGAGTAAGTCAATGACCTAAGATGTCCACTGAAGAAGCAACTCACAGTTTGTTCCAGTCTGCCACAATGAAAGCTCAGGAGACTCTCGTACGTGATCCACGATACCATTGGTAGGGTGGTACAGGTCGCTCTGTATTTATATTTAAATATGCAATATAACTGCATAAACATTAGAAGGGCAGATAGAACCTATAACAAATACTCACCACGTTTAGCTAATGGATCTGCAGTCTTATTGGATGGAGGAAATGAAAAACTTCTGAGACTGCTTACTCAAGATTTCACACGCTAATGGCAGAAATCTGCCTTAGCCTGCAGACTGAGAAAAGTGGATCAGCCTTCAGCCTTGAGTGTCTATACATATAGTAAACACCACTGATGTACTTTGTACATTTTGTCCAGTACATAGTACGTCACTCGTAATTCAAAATACTACTGACATTATTACAATCACTACTGACGTACTTTGTAATTCAAATTAATTGCGAGTAATTTACATTTCTGAATTATTCAACTAGATGTAATATTTGTTAAATGATCTAATGTAAGTAATATGGAGTTACATTTCCGTGAACGTTAAAAGTAAGCTTATTAAATACTCATAATCTTCAAAAATATATTCAGTTTTTAAATTTCTTTTATCATTTAATCCAATAGTTTCGAGGTGTTTTGAACAGACGCTTCTGGCTCCTCATTATAAAAGAGAGTATTCTATTGCCTTTAAAATATTAGGTATAAAAGTTTTCAAATATAATCTATTTAATTTAATCTGATAAAATTTGAATGTATTTCCCAGAATTTAAATCTACACTTATCGAAGCATCTAATCAGATATTTTAATTATATAATTTCCTTTCAAAATATATCTTCATTCTTGTTATACTAACAGCGATATTAAACTTTTGATTACATATGTTGTCGTTCAGTGTATTAAATTTCTTTCCCTCGAATGCCATTGGTGGCTATATTTTTCGTCTTTCTAATTCCAGAGTAGAAGGAGGTATAGAAAATAACTATAAAGTATGCAATTTAAGCTTAGGTATAATTTGGATAAATTCTTTGACTTCGATGTAGTAAAAAATATTACAAGCTAAAATGAAAAATATATAACAGTGAGCAAAGAAAAATAAATCGAGGCACATCATTAAAATTAATGAGTTAATATAAGCTTTCATTTGAGGATTTCTTTAATGTTAATACGTTGAAGCATCGGAAAGTTTTAATTATTACTAAGAAATAACCGAAATTTCTGGATAAAATTTATTCTGCTTATTAATTGATCCTTTGTCCGTAATGTTGTAAATTACAGTTGTTAATGATGATTTGTTTGGTTTAAGGAGGCTATAGATTGAAGTAACCCGTGGTATGGAGAAGATAAAGATAAACAATGACAATTTTCGAAATATCAAGAAACGCTGGGAGAAATGTATAACTCTGGATAGTGGCTATCTAGAGAAGTCTTACGATTAATAAATTAAAATTAAGTTTCAGTCTTGGTTATTTTTAAGTTATTTACGATTTCCCCCCTTCTACATTGGAACGAAATACATATTGCTGTCGAACATTTTGTATAGAGTTTAATTGGGAGTTGAATGTGATTTATATTTTTATTAACTTTGAATGCATTCCAAATAAACAGGGTTTGGGCAAGATAAACATAAATATGCTGTCTTTCATTTCCTTCTTGGAATTTGCTTGAAAACTGTTGTGTGTATAAGCAAACCCAAAAAACTGCTTGCATTTCATCAATGCTTCTGCTGTTGTCACTTCACTGTTGTTTCTTCATCAAAACCATACCGATAAATGTTATGATTCTTAAACTGTTGAAAAGTCGGAAAACTTGAGTATCTCTAGATGTCGAGATGCTCAAAGCACTCAGATATATTAAAGAGTTCTATAACGTCAAAATTTGAACATTTAGTTGAAGAAAATCGCCAGAAAATGTCATTAATGGAAGCATCGGCAGATCGGTACACAGACTTGAAAAGGACAGATGTATAGGAGAAAAATAGGAATAAAGTTGCTATACTGGTTACTAAAATAACTGAAAATGACCTACACTTCTATACTGAATCACTTAATTCTGCTTTTTAAAACAACTAAAATGAATGTAACATTCTAAAGAATATTATTTGTGTTACCATTCTACGAAAAAATAAATTTATAGGCAGTTTAAGGATATTCATTTTCAGTTAATATAGTCTGTATCACACACAAAAAATTACACAAACAGACATTATAATTGCACAATATCTCATGAATTTTTGGTTAAGATTTAGGATATAAGTGAATTCATATATCTGAATAACTAATAAGTATACAAACATTCATAAAACTATTCTAGATTTAGAATACAGTACATAATCTTTTAAACAAATTTCAGATATTAAATTTATTTTATCTCTGGAGACAAGTGAAAGCCCCAAAGATATTCTGTAATATTTTCTCATTTTTAACAATACATAATATTTCCTTTACTCGGAAAAAATCCATCTGCTAAAAGCTACTTATTATATACTGCTGTTTGTAGAAAATGCAACACCATGAAAGAATCATCAGAATCAAATGAAATTTAATGCAGAAACGACTTGTACTGATACAAATAAATGATGAAATTTCAAAACAAAGAAACAAATTAAGTCCGAAATCGGTATTTGGTGCAGCCACCATGCGCTGCAATAAGTGCTGCTATACGACGTGGCATGGAGTCAAACGATGTTGAATCTGCTTGAGGAAGAATTCCATATCAACTTGTATGCGAAAGTTCGTCTTTGGAAACTGCAGGACGCGGATCACGAGCGAGACAACAACCATATCCCGTGCTCAATAGGCGACATATCCGGTGAATAACAGGCCAAAGGAAGAAGTTGCATGCGTTGTGCTGAACAAAGTCTCCAGATCCGCGCACATGTGGGCGTGCATTATCCTGCTGAAAGATAGCTCCAGGGATGCCTTGAAGGAAAGGAACGACTTCGGCTTAGCACCACGGACGTACCTGTTGCTATTGTTACCCTCAATTCGTATCAAATTGGATCGTCCATGATACGAAATCACCCCAGAACCATAACTCCGGGTGTTCCGACCACTATGTCGTTCAATAATACACTCAGGAAGGCAGCCTTGACCGGCATAACGTCTACTGAACACGGCCATCATGGGTCCACAAATTGAAGCGTGCATTCATCTGAAAGACAACTTGTGCCCAATCAGCTCGCCTGTCTGTGAAGCCCACTGCCGACGCAGCCGTCGATGATTCGCCGTGGGGAATCTGTATAAACACCCTTGCACGCAATCCACGGCGCAGCAACGACGACGACCAGAAGCCGACAATGTACATATCAGCAGTAGACCACGTGCTGCCAGCTGCCTGGAGGAAGCTGTGCGATCATTCACCGCCATGCGGAGCAGGTGTCGCGCTCTGACGTCACCTTCTGTCGTCCAGTGCCTGTTTTCGAGTTGTCGGTGCTCGTCGGTCCACTGCTTCCAAACTCGCATCACTGTGGAACTGTTCCGCTGCGCTGCTTGCGCGATAGAAAATCCCTCCATCCGAAGGCCGATTATCCTCCCTCGTTCAAACTCCGTAAGTTGCTTGAATTTCTTATTCTTCCGTCGTGGAGGCATACTCAGGTCATAAACGTTGCCACTAACAAATAATCATAGACTTTTTCAACGTCCCGCTACAGCTACTTTATTTATACGCTTTCAGCATCAATTCAGAGGGCGCTGCGCGCGCGCTGCACAACGATGGCTCTGAAACTTTATTAATTTGCATAATATCCTATAACTTGACATTTGCGCGAATTTCATTTGATTCTGATGGTATTCATGGTGTTACTTTCTGCAAACAACGGTTTACATTACTTTTATAATATTTAAACTTTCAGTTTTGAAAATTATTGAAATTCAATAAAAATTCTTTATATTACATTATTTTCATCTTAATTGAAGATATGACATCCCTTTTTATGTATTCGAATGAGAAAACATCATTCAAATTCACTTTTACAGAAATCTATTGATTCATGAAATAAAAAAAATATTGGAAATAAAAGGTTCAAAATTATGAGCAATAATTGATTAGACATAGTTATCAAGTTAATGTCTTACAAATAAAGCGTTTCAATTATATCCATTTATTGAAATATACGAGTATATATATTCAGTTCTATAAAAATTAAACATTAACAAAATTAAATAAAAAATGATAAAGAAGTCAAAAGATCAATGTTCAGGGGGAAAAAATTTAATAAAAAACAGTCTCTAACATATTTTACTTTCATTTTTCAGTGTTTTTAGAAATCTTATTTTTTGTATGAATATTATGATTTATATTTTATTAATTCGTTGAAAATACAATCTGATCTCTACTTCTATTAAGTTTTGTAAAAAAAAAAAAAAAAAAACTGGTGTGAATTTGAAGGCATAAATGATTACGGCCCACAAATATTCTAAAGTATTTAGACTAAATAAAATTTGTAACGAATTGCCCCCCGTTTTCTTGTTCTCTTCTACTTTAAGTGGAATCTTATTGAGTTCAAGGACTTTCGAAGACAATTAAAAGTTTTATTACTGCAATAAATTTTTATTGATTTTTAAACACAGTCTGGTTACCGGCTGAAAGGCTACTTGGAGGCATTGAAAAAGAGCGTGTTTAAAGCATAAATCAAGTAGTAGGCGAAGGTTGTAAAAAAAAGAATATTTTACCATCCTTGTTAAATTACAAATATAAACTATGGAAAGTTCTTGTTTAAAATAATGCACAATGCATTTAAATTTTTACAAGGGATTGAACCTCAAACCCCGTTCAATACCCTCTGCACGATTACTATGCTGATAAACCGAAACATAGATTAAGAATTATTTAAATGTTGGAAAAATTTACCAAATTAGCAATGTCTGCAACTTAACAAATAGTATATTACTTTATTTCAGTGAGACCGCTTTCAGGAGCTTCAGTATACATATAAAAGTGAATTTTGCAAAATCCTTTCCATCATGTATATTTATGTGTATCTAATTTTATTAATTCAAGATGTTTTAAATACTAAGACCAATAGACGATCTAAGAAATGAATGTACTTTCCAAATTCTTTGAGTTAATATCATGAGCATAAAAGCTAATCTTAAATGAAACATATATCAAATTACATACATCATCGTATCAATTTACAAATTGAATTACAAATTCCATGGAGACTGTTAATGTGTAAATGTTTCAGTCATAGCAACATCAAAAATGTCTATTGGAATATTGTAACTAACATATAATGCCAAAAATGCTACACAATTTCTTTATAAATTTCGAATTCAATTAGAAATCCACATTTTTGTGTGACCCGGTAGCTTTGTTTGACCATATGGTCATCGATTCCCTCTTCTAACTCATATCAAATCATTATTCAAAAAATGGATTTCTCAGTACTTTAAGAATAGGTAAATACACATAACGAGGAAAAATTGGCTTGAAATACCATCTCAGTCATGTGAAAAACTTTTGAAACAGTTTGTAAGAAGTTATTCATCAACAACAAAGTAGTTACAATTAAAGTATTCTTATTAAAAGGATTATGGATGAAGAACAGATATATTATTGAAAGGTACATATTTTAGAATACACAAAATCATATGACTAATAGGGGAAAAAATACAAAATTGAATTGATAGATGAAGATGTGAAACTTTGAGTGGTACTTAATGACAAAATATCTAAGTATATAAGGTTAATTATTAATTTATTTCATATTCGATACTTCTTAGTACGATCTGGAAGATGCTATTGTTGGTTAGATATTATTTTAGCTCACGCATTGGCAACAGAAGACAAAAGGCCCGATAAACGCGCGTGTTGTAGCCCTTCTGATATAAACATATTAGACACTTCTTTACTTCAACCCTCTTTTAAAGGTGATTTAGTGCTATTTTATTTTCCTTTGTCAAGGCGTTGTCAGAAATAGGATTTTACTATAGTTATAATTGTGTTAGAAGTGTAGCAAGACAGGTTTTTTTTTGCATTAAAGATTTTATAAGTTCCAGCGTCAACAAGAAATAGTGAATTTAAGTACACGTAAAATATTTGATTTTATATTCCTTGTATGGTGTAGAGCAGCAAAAACTGACATTAAAACGTCTGAAGTTTCTATTTATCTGACTGGGACAACAAGCATTATGACTAGTCACGTCTGAGCTAAGAAAACTTCCAATACATAGTAACACACATATCTGATAACATTTTACAAAATTAATGCATTAGATGGAACTTATGACTGTTTCTTCCTTGTAGGAATCCCACAGCAAAGACAAAAATACAATATAATTATTTGCCACAAATAGTTATAAGCACTATTAAGGAATTTAATTATTCCACTATAACAAGAATCAAAATGCTTCAGTTTTTTACAATATTACAAGTAGATGAAACACTTCTCCATATTTAATTCTTCTTTCAACGATTGTTATGACAGAACTTACAGAAAATCGAACCTCAATTATACGCTCACGTTCACCACCTAGCTCACCAAAAATCACCTAATTAATATTTTGGCACTGAAGTTAAATGAAAAGCATAACTCATCGTGGAAATGTTTGTAAATTTAGGTATTTGTAAAGTAACTTTACTAGCAGAGTCTCAATATCAAAACTAAAAGCAAAACGATACTGTCATGCAATGTTAGTTGTGGTGTTCTTCAACAAAGGGAAACATTTTAAATAGTTTTAACATGCTCTGAAGCCCGTTTCGTCCCTCTTTTGTTAACATATTCAACTAACTGTAATATCTTACAGATGACAATTTCTGTTGTTCTTGATGAGTATTTTCACGCGTCCTAGTTACTCTAATAGTACGAAAAAGTTCCAAAATAATAAACATCATACTCTTTGAAAATATTTCATTACTAAGCCCAGCTTCTTTTTATAGTAATTATTTTCTTTCTTTCCTTATTTATTTCTTCTCCTAAAATGTATACACAATTCAAATTTTCAAATTTCAAAAATTTATGTGTGATTACAGTTTATTCCTCTGTAATGCTGTGAATAGCAATATTTTAACTATAACTACTCTGTGTACTGAATGACTTAGATTGCTATGTCAAAATTTATAAACACCGATCGTTAATATTAAGTAAATATTGTATAACTAAAAATTAATCTAAAATAAGTTAAAAGTGAAGCAATTGGTGCTTAAAATTGACGTTTTTCAATCTAGCTTTTATAGGCCTTATTTAAAAATTCATGTCTCATAGAAATCTTTGAAATATAATCAACAAAACATTATTTGTTCCATTCCTCATAATTTAATGAATTTCACAACAGAATTACTGTACAAGCTACAAAAAAAAAAACCAAGAAAGTTAGATTTCTCAGATTTGATGTATAGGAAATGAATACATTCAATACTACATTTAATTTTAATTACAAACACACTTACGTAGCAAATAACAATTGTGATCCAAATTTCAAACGAAATACTCAATTTCGAATAATCATAGCAATATAGGAGACAAAGTAATTTCACTACGTCTATGCTCGAATGTTTATTTACTAACTGGCTGTCGGTTCAATGTCCGTTCTCTAATTTAAGGTGTAGAGCGAGAAAAAATTCCCGGCAACCAACTAGGTAGGAATACACCAATGGCGCCAACTACTACACATCAAACTGTAGTACACATGATAATTGCAAACTAAAATCAGGTAAGGATCATAACTCCCTCAAAACATCACATTTCACCGTTTGAAGACTTTGAAACAAGCATATCTAAATGCAATGAGTTACATTTGCCTTAGTTCAATGTATACTGGCGTTGGTGAAAGCGAAACTTTTACCCATCATTTTTTGATCAATAATCCATAGCTATATTTCTTAGATATTGAGATTACTCGTCTAAAGACAATGTTAAATTCTAACAAAAAATAAATAAATACCATTACTACGAAAGATATCTGACATCAAACAAGTTATTTATAAGTGTAGCAGATTTTAATTTAAAGTATCTTAAAAATTTTGATGAAGTGGTTGAGAGCAAAAGTTTTTAGCTTTTCTAGGAAGCTCTTCCTGCAATCTCACTTCGAGAAATTATCTGTAAGTTATATCTTCCAAAATAATACTTTAATACCTGTTCGAAAAGACTCTATTTACCCTGGACGATACCTTTGGAAGTGATTCAAAAGCTCACAGGGGATGAGAAAACTGTAATCCCCGTCCCTATGTGCTTTAGAAGGGATCGTAAAGAAATTTACTGGAGCCTGTATCTCCAGATATGGCAACGCGTAATGGCTCCAGTTTCCATTAAGGTTACTAAGAAAATGCAATTGGATTCCTGCATTCAATGTTATCTTTATATATCCTATGATGCTCCCTTGAGAGCAATGGAATAAATTCTGTGCTGTTGTAAGTAGTCTCTTTTGAGCATTATACTGATTGCACGTGAGTGATTTTATTGAATAGTTAAGGCATTAATTGACTGATTGATGATAACGTGGAGGAATGTGTAATGTCAGTCATCATTAAGCGGGACTTCGAAACTGTGCTTTTTAATGCCGCTAATGTGAAAATGTTTCTTTATTTCAAATGTAAAATTAAAGTAAATTGAAATTCTGCGTAATGCAATAGAAACACTTAGTTCAATAATCCGTTATGAAATAAAACTTAGTGACTCGTCATAAGAACTTTCTATACATTTCAAAAGAATAAACTATAAAATACGAGAAAAATAAGCTATAAAATTCATTCGGAGTACAGTTAAATGTGATGTAAGAACGATATTAAATAATTTTTCAGATATAATTATCTTTCTTTCAGGTGTTAAAATTATAATATTCAAATTTATTTTGGCTTTATTAATGGCATTGAAATTTTAGAGGCAATTATACATTGAAAATTAGAAAAAAAATTACATAGTAGGTATTTTTCTGATGCAAAGAAATAATCCTATTTTGAAGAGATGAAATACTATAAATATAAAATTTTTGAAACATAAAATTTGTTGTAAGATACCTTATGAAATATTTCCTTCCTAACACATAAAATAATGAATTTGGCTTCCGTCCCTAAAAAATATAATTCTGCCTTTACTTACACCTATGGTAACATTTATGACAAACCTGAATAACCTTTATAAACCGCTTAAGGTGTATAAAAAGGTGAAATCTCTCTTTCAAGAAGTATTTATTCGTGTTGAATATCATGTGCATGATATAAAAGGGAGTGCACTAAAAAAAATACTTTTTCGTATATATTTTTATATACGTTACGTATACTTTTTCACATTGAATGATACATAATATTTTATTTACAGAAATTATGTTTCAGATCTGGAGAATGTTTTCATACTTTCATTTCATGTGTGTCAATGATATCTTTATAGTATACTTAAAATTCTATAGATATAAGCTATATTGTTTATTTTATTCTATCTAAGTACATTGAAGATTAAAATATTTCGTTTAGAGCTAATAATTATACATCTAAACTTCTTTTATGCTTATCGGAAGCATTTACATCTAAATAGTGGGTGTATAAACCTTAGAAATTTTAATTGGGATTAAGTCTAAAGGAAAGCGATTAAAACTATCTTAGTGGATTTCCTTAGAGCCAGTGATGTCTGGATAGCCGAAAAAGATATTCGATTCTAATTTAATCTTGATTGTGATGTCTTTTACGGTACACATAAACATTCATTACTAAATAAGAGAAAAACCTATTAATGGAATCATCACTCTACTAATGACGTAGAATTAATTAAATTCTACTTAGATATATCTCCAGACATTTTACTCATTAATGTATTAATTACTAACTTATATGTCTCTTAGTTATTTTAGTCCTCGTCAAACAACATAAGCAACCATCTCTTTTTCTACTCATTTTTTTACTTTTAGTCAATTCGAGTCTAAAAACCAACTCTTCGTTTCATTTCGCAGATGCGTAAGGGATGTAAAAGTTGGTGAGGGAAAGGGCATGATAGATTGCACGCTGATACTATTCACTCATGTGGTTTATTCAATTATGCAACAAAGTGATATTTGTAGTCACTATGCAGACAGTATTAATATAATTAGGATAATCGAAATTACGTACTTCTAGATTTATCGACTTGCAGAAGAAAAAAGTTTCAAGAATTAAATAGTTGGCACAAATTCAGCATCCACTTGGTCTTATTTACCAATTGCCTAAATATTTAGACTTGTAATAATTATTTTGTGGAGCTTAGATACATCGTTCAAGTTCATTCATTTAAGCGGTATCTTACATTTTTATGAAAATTCAAGTATTTGTAAAGTTTTTTTTTTTTCACTTTATCAATCAGTCCGCTCATTCAATATCCATTTATAGACAGTTAATTACTTCCAGATTTTTTTTAAAAAAAAAACAATTTAAGAAACGAATTTCGCTTTCTCAATATTTACGATGAACCAAAGAAAGTTACAAGCAATTTATTGTATTATTGCGATAATTGTTTGATATAAATTTATTTATATTCACTAATCTGCTTCAAATCTTCTTAATTTTTTCAATATTTCTAGTAAGACACCTTTCAAAACATGATTAATTTTAAGAGTATTCAAACCCTTTCTTATTATGTAGCTTTTCCATCGCCTTGAGTCACAAACTTAAAACATAAGCACAAATGTATAAAATTTCAATTAATTAAAACACTCACAAGTTAGTATTCAAATCACTTATTTATTTATGCTATTATGGATAATGCTTTGTATTAGTTTACTTTCTTCAACACATTTACTAGCATGTTTTATATCAGTATTAAGTATCAAGCGTAATCTGATACACACAGGTTAAGCTTGATATTTGATATTACTTGGGAGTTATGTAGTTTCGGTGAAGATGCATCTTCTAATAGGCAGAGTTGAATCTTTACTCCAACAATAGCGAATTAGATTTCACACACGCACTATTTAATTTTTTCTCACTGCTGTTTCCTTTCTGCTAGTTTCGGTATATCTTATACATCCGTTTTTCATCATCATTTAATTATGCTTATTTTATCAAACTGATTTGTATTACGAGGTTTCATTTGATTGGGTTGAAGTTTTATTTTTGATCATTTAAATTTTTAAGACTCCCCAGTTTAGTTTAGTTTAGTTTTTTTTATTAACGTCTCACTAGAAGCAACACGAGAGCTATTGGCGACGGACCTCATAATTTTGAACCACGGTCAAGTGACGAGGACGACACCTGAGCTGGCACCCCCCTCTACTAACATCCACACCACGCCAACGCGAGGACTTTAGGCCCCGAACATATTTAACGTGCATCAGCCCCGGCTACAAGGCGGGTCTTTGGCGGCCAAGGATCGAGCCCGCGACTGAACGAAAACCCTCCGGCCGCTAGTCCACGACCTTAACCACTAGGCTACCGCGGCCCTTTAAGAGTCCCCAAGATATTTAATAGAAGTAAGTTACCTGTCCATTATTACAACATTTAAGACATAATTAATTATTATTATGGTAAAATTTGTTTGTGTGATTTCAACCAGTAAAAGAGCGCGCCAATTTACGAACAACTATCGGAGTGCATAATTAATACAAACTGCAACTTTCTATTTCCCATAAAATACTTTGCGTCTGTTTACGAATGCCTTTAGAATACTATGCATCTGTTTGGCTTTCTGGGAGGAAACAGGAGACATGGGAATTTGTTGAATACTCTGCATCTGTTTGCCAGTCCAGAATGAAGCAGGTAACATGGGAATTCGTTTAAATTGTAGCACATTCAATTCAAGCTTAAGAATTAGGTTTCCCGTAAAACACATTTACATGTCTATTTAGGCAATTTAACTGAGATAACATGATAGTCCTGATTTTAAAATACTTCTAAATTTGGAAAGAGCTAGTTTTAAGAATTGTATACGATGAATAGAATTTATTTAAATCTATTTTAATGCCTATATCTGTGAAGCCTGGTTTTGTTTTGAGTCTAAATTTTGTGATATTCTAATTCTAAGGCATGGGAATATTAACTGTCCCTATTACTTAGCTATTAATTTATTGTGAATCATTAATGTTTGCTTTTTACACATCACTTATAAATTCTACAAATATTTCGTTCAAAATCCTAGACAAAAAAAAAACCGACTTTGATACTCAACTAACAAAAATATTTTATTAATATAGCTTAATATGAAATGAATGCTTTAAATTTGCATCAGCAAACACTTCTGAAACTGAATTCAAAAAAAAGTTTTAAAAAATGTTATAATAAGCAATATTTTTTCCTTTTAATAAGAATTTAATTTTCTGAAATTAAATGAAAAAAAAATTAAATAAAAAATATATTCTAAGAAAATTACATTACAATATGGAATCAAAATATAAACTATACTTTAAAAATTTACGAGATGGAAAATTATTAGGTAAAAAAGATTCAGAATAATTTCAGTAAATATGCAATATTGTATTACTCATTCAACCCTTGTTCAAATACAGTCTGACAAATATCAAAAAAAATGTAAAAGCTCATTCGTTACTAAAGATACTGGGTCTGGTAATTTATATACATAATTAGTATCACATTATTAGTCCTATGATATGCTAAGACGTTAAGAGAAAGTTATGTTAAGCCGATTTAAGCAAAAAAAAATTAATTAAAAATAATTAAACACTGTATAAAGCTATTTATGGTTTTAAAAATTATTTTTCTTAAATGTACTATATCTCATAAAAAGATAGAAATAGTTATCAGAATAGGAGGAAAATCGGTGAATGCAATGTACATGTATTGAAAACGAAATGGTTAACAGTATCATAGTGATTTAAATGCTATTCAAGAAATACAGCTACAAAAGAAAAAATGTTAATAATGCGTTAGCTCAACGCTTTTGCTGAAGCAAGCTGTTAACCGGCTGGGCATTGACTTGCATATTTGGCGGATATTCTCCTGAGAAACTGCTTGCCGTACACGTTTCGATGGGTGAATTAAATAGGAGAGATCCTGGGATGGTTGGAAAAGTCTGTTCATCAAAGCCCAAACTTGCTATATTGGGGAGAGATCTGGAAATCACTGCTGCTAAGAATGTGTTAGAAAAACCCGAATACCAGCAGAAGGCATTTCATGCTCAATCGAACAGTATCCTGTTAAAATGTAATTTCAAGTGTCCGTGAAAGGAAGAGCAACACTACGGGGCTTAGAATCTCATCACAGGGAGTCGCTGAGGACAACCAAAGGATAAAAATTAAATGATACCTTTTATTATAACTCCTGGGTCGGACTGTGTGACGAACTGCAGTCAGGTGAGTATATAACCGTTGTTCTGGATGTCTCAGACACGTCTTCGATGGTCTGCTGGACACATCACTGAAAATAATTCAACTCTTGTCCGTTACATTCCAGTTCGAATGCACCTGTTACCACTATAAGTATGCCTATATAGTATACTAATAGTGTGCAACGGTGAAAGGCAGTCTATATAATGACTCCTTGACGTCAGTCCCCGTTCACTGAATTGCCTATCGATGGTCATTGCAGTTACCGGTTACACAACAGATCACTGATAAGGAAGCATCCGTGACTATGAGAGCCAATAAGATGTTCACTCTGACCTCCCTTTTAGTTGTTCCTCTCGATCGACCTTCACCTTCTTGATGCTCATTATGGCCATGGTTTATTCATTTCTACCAACATTGTTGAAAGGTAGCATTGCTCCGACCCAAATGTCCTCTACAAAATCGTTACATCTGCTTACACAATTCGCGAATCCATCCACATGGCATTGGTACAGTTCATGTTGGTCAACGGAACCTCTTTCGCAGGGATGTTACGCCTTAGTATTGAAATGTTTTCTTCTTTATATATTATTCACTTGTTCAGTTGTAATACGCTGCAGCTCAAACTTATCGGTCATTCGCCGCCTTAAGTGAATCATTTTCATATTCTATCGTAAAGTATGTTCATACGTAATTTATTCCCATTTGGATAACTCCTTGATGCCTCGTTTTCCATTTATAAAGTGTATGTGCGTAGTGTATACAATCACTAAGTAAAGCTCTAGTCTTAACTAAAATGACAATATATATGTCTAATCAAAAACCTATTTTCATATTGCTTTATACGGGGGGGGGAATGCTGTTTTTCCTATATTAATCATTATATTCCTACTAACAAAATGTGAATTTGAATTATGAATTTAAATCGAATATTATTATACAATCAAATAATTCAGTTTAAGATGAATATTTTTTTTCCATAAATGAAGTTAAACTCAATGAAATTATCATGCTTTAATTTTATAAATATTTCTGAGTTATGGTTGAAAATACTGGAAATATTCTTGTCAAATAGCTTTTATCAGAATGAACAGTTATCTTGACTTATTAAAGGGTATACCTCTTTTATCAGGTTCAGAAATACTTGTTTTCATTTTAGTATGATGTTGAAAAGAAACCTTCTTGAGTGGAGACTAGAAACCAAGTTTTTGGGAAAAAATTAATTTCCTCGTTGTTCCACTTCATTTATATTTTTATAAAAAAAAATAGTAAATTTACTCGTATATAAAAACTATTAATATTGCTATTCAAAATCCATACTCACTTCGAATATTGTTTGCTTTAGGTTTTGAATTTTGCAGTAGAATGATGATATTCGAAAAAATAGAGTTCTGGATAAAAAAAAAACTTGTTTAAAACATTGTTTCTAACAAACAAATCATTTCATCATCAAAAAATGAATCATTTCTTGAATTTGGGATAGAATTTATACAATGGTTAAGATTCTGAATTTTAGGTTCCTGTTAATCCCTTTTCTTACGTCATGACTATCAGAAAGTACGTATGTATACATGTAACAGTTCAATTGAAAAGTCCCCGGCCTGACACATAGATGGAGCTACTAGAATTAAATCCATATGTTTTCAGTTAGCCCTAACCCTCAAAACATGCGTGTATAAATTTGACAGCTGTCGGATCATTAGTTTGTGAATTATAGCATTTTGAGTGAAGCAAATTTTGTTATTGTGAAAAAATGGATAAAAAGGAATTTCGCGTGTTGATAAAATATTGCTTTTTGAAGGGAAAAAATACAGCTGAAGCAAAAACTTGGCTTGATGCCGAGTTTCCGGACACTGCCCCAGGAAAATCAAACATCAAGGATTGGTATGCTAAGCTTAGACGTGGTGAAATGAGCACCGAAGACGGTGAACGCAGTGGACGCCCAAAAGAGGTTGTTACCGACGAAAACATTAAAAAAAATCCACAAAATGATTTTGAATGACCGTAAATTGAAATGGAATAAAATAGCAGATACTCTAAAGATATCAACTGAACGTGTACAATATATCATTCACGAATATTTGGGTTTGAGAAAGCTCTGTGCAAAGTGGGTACCACGCCAGCTCACTTTTGACCAAAAACAACGACGAGTTGATGATTCGGAGCAGTGTTTGAAGATGATAAAGCGTAATAAACTCGAGTTTTTGCGTCGATATGTGACAATGGATGAAACATGGCTCCATCATTTCACTCCGAAGTCCAATCGACAGTCATCCGAGGGGACTGCACACGATGAACCCGCTCCAAAGCGTGGGAAAACGCAACAGTCGGCTGGCAAGGTTATGGCGTCTGTATTTTGGGATGCGCATGGAATAATTTTCATTGACTACCTTGAAAAAGGAAGGACCATCAACAGCGACTATTACATAGCGTTATTGGACCGTTTGAAGGAAGAAATCGCCGAAAAAAGGCAGCATTTGAAGAAAAAGAAAGTGCTGCTTCACCAAGACAATGCACCGTGTCACAAGTCAGTGAAAACGATGGCCATGAATTGGGCTTCGAATTGCTTCCTCATCCACCGTATTCTCCATATCTGGCCCCCAGCAACTCTTTCCTGTTCTCAGATCTCAAAAAATGCTCGCTGGGAAGAAATTTTCGTCGACTGAAGAGGTGATCGCCGAAACTGAGGCCTCTTTTGAAGCAAAGGACAAATCGTACTACAAAAATGGTATCGAAAAGGTGGAGGGTCGCTATAATCCTATGGTAGGCTGGGGACTTTTCAATTGACCTGTTATATGTATATATAAGCAAATTCCCTATTCTTGTGAGTATAATTATTATGATTTTTCAGAAATAAAAAAATTACCTTCAAACATTCTTATTAAAGGAAATTTGCATCAATCATCCTTAATTATGACGAGAAATCAACATATTTCTTTCAGTCAAATTCTTTTTTATTTTTCTTTAACTTGTGCAATCGAACCATTTTTGGAACATTTTTTGCTTCGCATTACATGTCAGATTTAAGGACCTAAAAATAGTGTGTTAAAAGTTTTCCAAAAAAATAGAAATTAAAATAAATGAAGATTGCAGACAGTATTTTTTTCGATGGAATTTTTGTTCTAGTATGGAAAAGAATAATTTTGTGTAGGTATCAAGAATTGAAAAAGAGAATTCTCATCTGATTTTGAAAAAAAAAAATCAAATGAAAGAAATAATTTGAAAGTTTTCGAAGAAATTTCGACTTCAATCTGTCTGTGAGACATAAATTCATTAAAACACAGACACATCAACCTTTTTCTTTAATTTTAAAACTAAATATTTGCTTTGAATTAATTAAAAAAAAGCCTTAAATGAGCTAAAGAAGATTTTTAATGTTAAAAAGCTTTAAAAGTTAATTTTTTTAAACTTGAAAGGTAGAAGGCGTTAAGTAAGAAATTAAATTTGTATACATTTTTTTAAACTTTACACCATGTTTGCATCAATCTAATTAAATTTAAAAAGGGCTTAAGATGAACTTCGTCTACATTTATTTTATGTTTCTAACAAATAGGTTGAAAAGAAAGGCAAAGTTATTTGTAGAGAAAAATGGTAAATAGTTTTAAGAGTTTAACTAGACTATAAAATCTAAAAAAAAGGTATCCCTCTGAGAAATATGCATAACACTGAAACATACATAAATCAACATTAAGTATAATTTTATGAATATTTATGTGTTGAAATATTCAGTATATAAACATTCTCCGCTAAAAATTCATCAGCATCAATATAATACATAATTATATATTCCTTAAGCAAACGTTTATTAATTATATTACAAATATTTATTATTGAATTACTTTATATTTTAATTTTAACAAAAGAAAAAATCACCGTGTTAAAAGGAATTTTAAAGCACTTTTTATCTTATTATCATGAAAATGTTTGATAATAGTTCTTGAATCAAAGTTTTCTACAAAAATATTTAAAAGAAATTTAAAAAATTATGTATTATTAAATTACTTTTTAAAAAATTTCTGATCCCTTTCAGGGGCACCTTTTTCATTGTGCAAACGAATTTCCCGCGTTTGCAGCGTGCAACCCCCCTCTCCGATCCAGAGACTGCTAATTTTTTCAATTGTATTTTTTTTATTTGAGTGATCATTATACTTCTCTTGCCCGTATATTTTTTAAAACTATGTATAATAACATTTTGCCTCTCAAAGGGTTAAATCATGAAACTCAAAAGGCATTTAGCAATCCATTTTCTTTGGTATAGAAAAGTGAATGAATACTTAAATGTTTTATATTTATATAACAGAATCAACTTCTTATTTTTTTCCGAGTCATTTATTATTATAATCATACTTATTTTACGCTTTTACGTTTTTCTATGAACCTTGAGACAATAATTTTTTACGTACCACCATAAGATCCTTATGGGAACAGAATCAGTTTGTATCATAAGTTTGTTTATGTTATTCATTTCTACACTGTCACTGTTGCTGATGATTTGTAGATTTTGACTTTGGGTTATTCGAGGTTTTCTTTCCACTAACCTCAGGGAACTTTATTGTAAACTGAATTGGATAAAATTACAATTTCTTCCTAAATAAAGCGAAACTTTATTAGGTAAATTATATGATGATCTTAGTTAAACGAAGTGAATTAGAGATAATGATAAGCAAATGAAATGGAATTGAAGGAAATGAAGGGGGATTCAGATGACGACATATTGATAGATATTTATATTTTGGATTGAAGCGAATTCCATTTAATGTATTAAGATAAAAAGATAGATAGAGGTATATGAGAAATAGTTGAATCATAATGAGTGAATTGGTGAGATAAGAGTTTATTAGTTGATCCTAATTTAGTGTCGACGCATTAAATGGGATTCGAAAGAAATCTGCCTTATCTATTCTTCATTGATGAAAAAAATACTTTATCTTGTTCTCACATTTCTTCAGTTTCAGTGCTAGTTCAGGTGTCGTCCTCGGCACTTGACCGAGGTTCGAAATTAAGAGGTCTGTCTCCAATTTCCCTCGTTTTGCTTCTAGTGTACCGTTGATAAAGCCAATCAATTTTAGTAACATATTTAATAATCATTTAATCAAAAGGAATAATGGCCGTGGTATTAAATAAGCAAGAACTTGCGTCACAAGGTTGGTTGGGATTTATAGTGATCCGAGTGGGATCTATAGTACCTAAAACAATAATGATGTAATCTTCATCTAACTACGAAATCATTAGAGAAAATATGTACAATTAGCCAACGTCTGATGATCCGTAATTCTGGAGCACTCAAAGTAAAAATCAGAGCCAGTATATTTAAGCCTCGTAAATTTGAGCCAACGATCAAATGACGAGGATTACACCTGAACTGTAGTCTCACTTTCCACATACCCGTGCATTGGTATCTTTAATGTGCATTGGTACCTTTGCACGATATGCCGTTAGTGAATCAAGGACTTGAACCAGCGGCTTGATACGAACTCGATGCCATAACCATGCAGCTACAGCAACTAATAGAAGCTGAATCGTCAAATGAAGCAGATCGACTCACTTGTCCATCCATCCGAGGATTCCAGGCCCTCATCCTACTCAGTGCATCAGAAAAGAGTATAATTAAATGCCCAAATTGGACTTATGGTAATGAAAAAAGAAGAAACAAAGTTCTAGAATAATCTCATTCAAAACAGCAAAAGGCTTAAGGCTTCACAGTCTGCAAATTTGTAATAAAAAGAAGTAGACTATCTCATAAAAATTCAAAGCGAAGCTTTCTGAAACAAGGTTGGTTGATTGGCTTTGTTAACATCCCACCAAAAACAACTCGAGGGCTATTCGTGACGGACCTCATAATTTTGAACCTTGGTCAAGTGACGTGGACGATACCTGAGCTGGCACCACTTCTTTTAACTTTCATATCACGCCAGCGAGAGGACTTTGAACCAAGACAGATGAAACGTGCATCAGCCTCGGATGCAAAGTGGGTCTTTTTTGGCATCAAGGCTCGAACCTATGACTCGACGAAAACCTCCAACTGCTACCACTGCCATGACTGAAGCAAGGAATGAACAATAAAAAATTCTATCATTCGTTTTAAATTTATTCTGAATGTTAATACGCATCAAATATTACATTATTTGTTAGTGATAACAAATTTATAATAATCCGAAATATATAAAACATTTATTTAAAAATAATTTTTCAGTGAAATTGAACAGTATCATAATTATGAATCAAAATTTACCTTTACATAACTCGGATCTGTTATTAACAAAAATTCATCCCCCAAGCAGGCAATGGAATTATAACATAAATTAAGAAATTATTTTCCTAAAACACGAAGGAAATAAAAATAAAAAAAAAACCTCAAACATAATGAGAATCGGCATAATTTGAAGATGTAAATTTGCTTTAAACGTTTAATGGAAATATATTCGGATGATGCGAAATAAGTAAAATGTTTCTTTTTATAAATTTAAGACTGGCCTGTTTTAAAAGAATGAAATCATAATAATCATGTCTTAATTATCTTGTAGTTTGTATTACTATTACGTAATAAAAATGCATTTTAAACACAATTTTATTTATCACCTGAAATCAACTCCGTAATGGTAAAGTAAGAAATGCTTTTTAATTCATCTTCCAGCTATTATTTCTTATTAAATTTTAAGACATTCAAATAAATGAGATAATGTTTACTTGAAGATTCATTTATCGAAAACAGCACTTAATTTTTTTAAAAAAAAACACTATTAAACTACATGAAAAAATTATACTTCGTGTTTAAAATAATATAGTAAATGCATGAAGTGTGTAGAAAAGAAAGAACTGAAATAAGAATTCGTATAAAAGAGAAATTTATCATATCATACGTAATGAGATCTTTTAGATAATATCCGAAATGCATTTCCTTTTCATAAAAGTTAGCAGTAAGAATAAAAATAATTTATCTACATGAAAATGCAAAAAATATGCCAAGCGAAGAAAGATTTACAAAGTAATTTTAAATCAAATCTCCCTTTCTTCTTTGATTTAACAGGATACATATTCATTTCTTCCTTATCATTTCATAATTAAAATGATGTTTCAGGAAAAGTTGAACTCAAATTGGTTTTATAATATTATAAAAAAAAATATTTCTATCTGGAGGCTCTATTAAAATTTATTTTTCAATTGGATCATATAATTTTATCATTTACAAAAGTAACACTTGTAGAAATTTCTACATGGTAGTTGAATATCATGAAAAACTAAGTTCAATTACAGATATAAAAGAACTAAATGTATGTTTTTAAAATATAAAGAAACTCATTTTCAGGAAGTATGGAAAATATTTAATGATTTTCATTATAAAGAACTTAACTTTTAAAAACTATATACTTTGTAATGTAGTTAGTTTTTGAATTATAAATATATTTTAAAGGTTTATTTTTTTCGATAATCAATTATGAAAATAAAAATCAGTTCAGTTGCAGAATTTCATGTAAGCTTTTTAATTTTTTTATGTTCAAAGCTTAGGAAGCATAATGCATAGTAATGTTTCTCAAACTGTTTTTCCATTCCATGTTTAAATGTTTTTACAGAAATTTATTTCATTTGCCTTTTACAAATTTATTTTTATCTTGTACGGAGATTGGATGATCAAAGATGTAACATAATTTTTCCAATACTTTTTAATGTGTAATATATCATATCTCAAAAAAAAAAACCTACAACAGTCAATAAAGTATTCAACAGAATTGTAAAACTACATAATAATGTAAATAAGTACTTAAAAGTTAGAAATTGAACAAAACAGAACGGATATGAATATGATAACATGTTAGAAAAAATGAAAATGTCCTGAGAGTTTCTGTAATTTCTTTTTTAGCAGTGTCTAAGAATATAATTAAACTCACAAAAACTGACTAAGAATTTCTCTCATGGCTTAAAAAGAATAACATAAGGAATTGAAATGTCTTCTATTCAAGGCCTATGAGACTATATAAACTAATCTCTTTGTAAATCTTTTCTCAAGAAACCCTTTTGTTCTCTTCACTAGTTTCTCGTTTAATCTTTCTTCTAGTCGTTCCATTAACTTTTCTTTAGTCTTTCCTATAATCTCTCTTCTAATTGCTCTCTTAATTTTCCTCTATTCTCACTAAAATTTTTCCTCTGATTGCTCCATTAATTTCCATCTATATTTTCTCTCACTCCAAAAATTCCTCCTCTAGAATCTCCTTTTGTCTCTACTCCACACCAATTCGAGTAAAACCCCGGGATGTTGGACTATTCGCCATTTCCTCTTCAGTAAATCAGGGACATTTGTGTAATTTTATTGCAAACAAATTACAATCCCTAGCCAACCAAATGAAACCTGATTAGATAAGTTACATGAAAATAAGAAATTTAGTGAGTTCATTTAGGGATAGTGATATATAAGCGAAATATAAATGCAAGGAAAGAAAAGGAAGAGAGGGAGAAACGACAAGCTTGTAGATGCTTTAAATAGGAGTGAATCATCGTAACTAACCATCATTTACAAACTTAATCATCGTACTTGGAAGTCACTGCATATCAGAAAAATGGGAGTCAAATCTGCTATAATAGAGAAGGGCTTGAAATGGAGCGAGTAATTTGATATGGTAAGACTTCATAATTTGAACATGAACTAACATTAACTAAGCTAAGAAGGATTTGTGAGAGAGCGCAATATTCGCATATTTTTGATACATAATAAAGCATCTTCTAAAGGATCTTTGAACTTATTAACTACTTAAATTAGTCTTTAAGATGCCTGTAGAATTAAATAACAGAAAAAGGTCGTCACATCCTTAAATAAGAAAAATGGAATCTGCAGTTCATTTCAATTTGTGTAAACTTGGATAATGAAAATGAACTCGCTGGAAGAAATAGAATTGATAGAATCAGATAAAATTTTAATAAAAAGAGATATTAAAAACAAAAGAAATACTCATAAATTTAAACTTTTACAAGAAAGTAACGATTGAATAAATTAATTAGAAATGATAGACATATGTTGTTGGTTTACCAAAAATGAGTTCCCTCATAGTTTTGTTCCTATTGTTCAATGCACAAGAATTTAAATCTAAAATTATGTTCTGCGAGATATTATGTTTAGTATTTTTTTTTTATTTAAAAATAAGATCTTTTTATAATTATAAAGGACCTATTATACAATTTTATATATTAACATATTTTTCTAATTTTTGAAAGGTAATTACGATAGCTAAAATAGGAAAATGTCATACCTGTACGTTTTTACAACAAAAGATTTTATTATGAATTTTACTCTCGCTTTATTTGTATTTTCTATTCCTAAACAATTTGAAATAGTTCAAATAAGGTATATAATAATTTTATTTGTGTCCATTCGGGATTGAAATGCATAATATATGTATTATATATATATATATATATATATATATATATATATATATATATATAT
>BMAW01054063.1:45325-65505 GCA_019974015.1 Nephila pilipes
TATATAAGATATAATATATATATATATATATATATAGGCATATACGCGCGCGCGCGGGCGCGCGCGCGCGCAGCGCGCTGCGCGCGCCGCGTGCATGTTCGCGCGCGCGCGCGCGGCGCACCGCAGGGTATAGAGCAGGTTGCAGATTAGAACAAAAAATGATTTAATAGGAGAGAAACAGCAACGCCAGCCAGATCTGGATGACTCGAAAGGAGCTTGTGAATTTACTCCTCCCAGGCTGTCCCAGGCAGCCTCTATGCAATTAGTCTTGAGATCAGGCCAAAACATCCGGAGCAATGAGTTCTCACTTTTCTGTGAAATTGCTGACCAGCTGAGCTCCATGTGACCATTGTCGTTCCATTGGTGCAAGTCAGGGCCAATTAGACCCTGAAAAGGTGAAATTCTTTTCCTCATACCTCTCAAGAGTCGCAGTTCTTCAAAAGACATGCGAGTAGAGTGTGCAGCTATTATGGGAAATGATGCTCACCAGAACACGTCTCCGCTGCAGGAATATTCATTTCATGCATGATTGGTGGCAGGTAGAGGGTTCCTGGTTCTCCATATGAAAATAGTGATATGTTAAACTGGACTCATCAGTGAAGATAATACGTCATATTGATTCATGTCTGTCTAACTGTTGATTCTGCATCAGCTATGAAACCTCCTTTTTCATAGAGCTGATAGGGAAGCAGGTTACACTTTCAAAAGCCAGCCTGGTCTGAAAGTTTTTTTTTTGGAAACAGTCACCTTGAAACTCTTGTTATTAGGCTGTAGGTATAACCCATGAAAAGCATCTGGAGAAGCTGTACATCCCCACATGCTTCTACTAATTTATCAAATGGTGAAGCTTCTCTGGTCATCAAGGTCCTTATTGATATTGTATTTTCCTGGATTTATCCGGGGTCCCTAAACTGTCGGCTATTGGAAAAAGACGCTAGGCGTTGTCTCATTCCTCTGCATATATCTTGATTTGAGAATGGTCTGGCTTTTAACTCACTCACATCTGCCACCTCATTCAGATTATCTAAAAGGTTTGTCGTTACCTCATTTTCACTACAGTGAATTTTAATTGCGATTGCCGCAAAAAAAAAAAAAAGAAAGAAACCCATGAAATTGAGCGAAATGCACTAGGACTTTAAGTACGCGGGCTTTAAAAGGCTGCGCTGAAGTACGCGCGGCGCGCGGTTACGCGCATGCGTTTTGTTAAAAAAGCGCTACGCTACTACGCGCCAGTGCTTTTCGCCAGCGGCAGGCAGGCAGGCAGGCAGGCGGCAGGCAGGCGGTGGCGGCGCTACTCAGCCGGGCTGCCAGCCATGCGCTTGCCACGGAAGCGCGGTGGTGCCGCGCTGTTTTGCGCGGCGGCTTTGCAGTACGCTGTGCTGGTGCGCCGTGCGCGTTTTGCGCTGCGCATTTGCGCGGTTTTGGCAATGATGAAGCAGCCGTGGTACTCGCCAACCAACATATGTCTATCATTCTAATTAATTTATTCAATCGTTACTTTCTTGTAAAAGTTTTAAATTTATGAGATTTTTTTTGTTTTAATATCTCTTTTTATTGTACCTTATCTGATTCTATCAATTTATTTCTTCCAGCGAGTTCATTTTCATTATCCAAGTTTACACAAATTGAAATGAACTGCAGATTCCATTTTTCTTATTTAAGATGTGACGACTTTTTCTGTTATTTAATTCTACAGGCATCTTAAAGACTAATTTAAGTAGTTAATAAGTTCAAAGATCCTTTAGAAGATGCTTTATTATGTATCAAAAATATGAATATTGCGCCTCTCACAAATCTTCTTAGCTTAGTTAATGTTGTCATTTAAATTATGAAGTTCACTATTTACTAAAATTACTGCCCCATTTCAAGCCCTTTCTATTATAGCAGATTTGACTCCATTTTTCTGATATGCAGTAGACTTCCAAGTAGATGAGTTAAGTTTGTAAATGATGGTTAGTTGACAGATGATTCAATACTCCTACTTTTAGCATCTACAATGTTGTACGTTTCTCCCTCTCCTGCTTTTAACGCCGTGCTTTGCCACAGTCGCAGGTGGCTACCGCCTTTAAGCGTCGCCAGCCTGGTTACCGGTATGACAAAGAGCTTTGATGGAATTTGCGGAGCTAGGCCAGGAATGTGGTAAAACGTGGTAGCTGAGGCAAAAGGGTGGCTGAGAAAGTATGTGTACAGTTTTGCGGTACAAGTGCTTTTGGAAGTCCAAGGTCGCAGGTTTCTGCTTGGTTTTAATCGCGAGCTTGGCAGACGGAGTGAGTTTAATTTATATTCTTAGACACTGCTAAAAAGAAATTACAGAAACTCTCAGGACATTTTATTTTTCTTAACATGTATCATATTCATATCCGTTCTGTTTTGTTCAATTTCTAACTTTTAAGTACTTATTTACATTATTATGTAGTTTTACAATTTGGAATATTTATTGACTGTTGTAGGTTTTTTTTTGAGATATGATATATTACACATTAAAAGTATTGAAAAATTTATATCTTTGATCATCCAATTCCGTACAAGATAAAAATAACTTGTAAAGGCAAATGAAATAAATTTCTGTAAAACATTTAAACATGGAATGGAAAAAACAGTTTGAGAAACACATTATGCATTATGCTTCCTAAGCTTTTGAAACATAAAAATTAAAAGCTACATGAAATTTGCAACTGAACTGATTTTATTTTCATAATTGATTATACGAAAAAAATAAACCTTAAAATATGACTATAATTCAAAAATAACTTACATTACAAAGTATATAGTTTTTAAAAGTTAAGTTCTCTTTATAGATGAAAAATCATTAATATTTTCCATACTTCCTGAAAATGAGTTTCTTTATATTTAAAAAAACATACATTTAGTTCTTTTTATATCTGTAATTGAACTTAGTTTTTCATGATATTCAACTCCTCATGTAGAAATTTCTACAAGGTGCAGCTATTTTGTAAATGATAAAATTATATGATCCAATTGAAAAATAAATTTTAATAGAGCCTCCAGATAGAAATATTTTTTTATAATATTATAAAACCAATTTGAGTTCAACTTTTCCTTGAAACATCATTTTAATTATGAAAAATGATAAGGAAGAAATGAATATGTATCCTGTTAAACTAAAGAAAAGGGAGATTTGATTTGAAAATTACTTTGTAAAATCTTTTTCTGCTTCATATTTTTTGCATTTTCATGTAGATAAATTATTTTATTCTACTGCTAACTTATGAAAAGGAAATGCATTTCGATATTATCTAAAAGATCTCATTACGTGTATGATATGATAAATTTCTCTTTTATAATAATTCTTATTTCAGTTCTTTTCTTTCACACACTTCAGTTTATATATATTATTTTAAACACGAAGTATATAATTTTTCCATGTAGTTTAATAGTGTTTTTTTAAAAAATTACTGTTTGATAAAATGAATCTTCAAGTAAACATATTATCCTTATTATTGAATGTCTTAAAATTTAATAAGAAATAGCTGGAAGGATGAATTAAAAGCATTTCTTACTTTACCATTACGGAGTTGATTTCGGTGTGATAAATAAAATGTGTTTAAAATGCATTTTTATTACGTAATAGTAATACAAACCTACAAGATAATTAAGACATGATTATTATGATTTCATTCTTTTAAAACAGGCCAGTCTTAAATTTATAAAAGAAACATTTTTTTTATTTCGCATCATCCGAATAGATTTCATTAAACGTTTAAAGCAAATTTCATCTTCAAATTATGCTGATTCTCATTATGTGAGGTTTTTTTTATTTTTATTTCCTTCGTTTTTGGAAAATAATTCTAATTTATGTTTAATTCCTATTTGCCTTTGGGGATGAATTTTGTTAATAACAGATCCGAGTTATAAAGGACAAATTTTGATTCATAATTATGATACTGTTCAATTTACTGAAAAATTATTTTTAAATAAATGTTTTATATATATTTCGATTATTATAAATTTGTTATCACTAATCATAATGTACATATTTGATGCGTATTAACATTCAGTATACTTAAAAAACGAATGATAGAATTTTTGTTGTTCATTCCTGCTTCAGTCATGGCAGTGGTAGCAGTTGGAGTAAGGTTTCGTCGAGTCATAGGTTCGAGCCTTGATGCCAAAAGACCCACTTTGCATCCAGGCTGGATGCTACGTTTCATCTGTCTTGGTTCAAAGTCCTCTCGCTGATGCAGATATGAAAGTTAAGAAGTGGTGCCAGCTCAGGTATCGTCCACGTCACTTGACCAAGGTTCAAAATTATGAGGTCCCCGTCCGAATAGCCCCTCGAGTTGTTTTTTTGTGGATGTTAACAAAGCTTAACTCAACCTTGTTTCAGAAAGCTTCTGCTTTGAATTTTTATGAGATAGTCTACTTTTTTATTACAAATTTGCAGACTGTGAAGCCTTAAGCCTTTGTCTGTTTGAATGAGATTATTCTAGAACTTTGTTTCTTCTTTTTTTCGTTCACATAAGTCCAGGCATTTACTACTTTTCTGATGCACTATAGAGGATGAGGCCTGGAACTCGGATGGATGGACAAGTGAGTCGATCGCTTCATTTGACGATTCTATTTATTAGTTGCTGTAGCTGCATGGTTATGGCATCGAGTGTTCAAGCCGCTGGTTCAAGTCCTTGATTCACTATCCATATCGTGCAAAGCGTACCAATGCACATTAAAGATACCAATGCACGGGTATGTGGAAAGTGAGACTACAGTTCAGGTGTAATCCTCGTCATTTGATCGTTGGCCAAATTTACGAGGCTAAATATACTTCGATTTTTACTGAGGCCCGAATTACGGATCATCAGACGCTGGCTAATTGTACATATTTTCTCTACTGATTTCGGTTAGATGAAGATTACATCATTATTGTTTTAGGTACTATAGATCCTTACCGATCACTAAATCCCAACCAACCTTGTGACGGTTCTGCTTATTTGAATAATGGCCATTATTCCTTTGATTGTCATTATTAAATGTTACTAAAATTGATTGGCTTTATCAACGGTACACTAGAAGCAAAAACGAGGGAAATTTGAGACAGACTCTCTTCATTTCGAACTCGGTCATGCCGAGGACGACACCTGAACTAGTACTGTGAAGAAATGTGAGGCAGAACAAGATGTTATTTTTTCATCAATGAAGAATAGATAAGGCAGATTTCTTTCGAATCATTTAATGCGTCGACACTAAATTAGGATCAACTAATAAACTTATCTCACCAATTCACTCATTACATTCAACTATTTCTCATATACCTCTATCTATCTTTTACTTCTAATACATTAAATGGAATTCTGCTTCAATCCAAAAATATAAATATTATCAATATGTCGTCATCTGAACTCCCCTTCATTTCTTCAATTCCATTTCATTTGCTTATCATTATCTCTAATTCACTTCGTTTAACTAAGATCATCATATATATTCACCTAATAAAGTTTCGCTTTATTTTAGAAGAAATTGTAATTTTATCCAATTCAGTTTATCTAATAAAGTTCCCTGAGGTTAGTGGAAAGAAAACCTCGAATAACCCAAAGTCAAAATCTACAAATCATCAGCAACTAGACAGTGTAGAAAATGAATAACATAAACAAACTTATGATACAAACTGATTCTGTCCATAAGGATCCTTATGGTGGTCAAAAAAAAATTATTGTCTCAAGGTTCATAGAAAACGTAAAAAGCGTAAAATAAGTATGATTATAATAATAAATGACTGGAAAAAATAAGAAGTTGATTCTGTTATATAAATATAAAAAACATTTGTATTCATTCACTTTTCTATACCAAAGAAAATGATTGCTAAATGTTGAGTTTCATGATTTAACCCTTTGAGAGGCAAAATGTTATTATAAGGTTTTAAAAAATATACGGGCAAGAGAAGTATAATGATCATTCAAAATAAAAAAATACAATTGAAAAATTAGCAGTCTCTGGATCGAGAGGATTGCACGCTGCAAACGCGGGAAATCTGTTTGTGCACAATGAAAAGTGTGCCCTGAAAGGGATCAGAAATTTTTAAAAAGTAATTTAATAATACATAATTTTTAAATTTCTTTTAAATATTTTGTAGAAAACTTTGATTCAAGAACTATTATCAAAACATTTTCATGATAATAAGATAAAAAGTGTTTAAAATTCCTTTAACACGGTGGATTTTTTTTTTGTTAAAATTAAAATATAAAGTAATCTAATAATAAATATTTGTAATATAATTTAATAAACGCTGTTTAAGAATATATAATTATGTATTATATTGATGCTGATGAATTTTTAGCGGAGAATGTTTATATACTCGAATATTTCACACATAAATATTCATAAAATCTATACTTAATGTTGATTTATGTGTATGTTTTCAGTGGCAGTATATTTCTCAGAGGGATACTTTTAGATTTTATGTTAGTAAACTCTAAAACTATTTACCATTTTTTCTTACAAATAACTTTGCCTTTCTTTTTCAACCTATTTGTTGAAACATAAAATAAATGTAGATGAAGTTCATCTAAGCCCTTTTAAATTTAATTAGATTGATGCAAACATGGTGTAAAAGTTTAAAAAATGTATACAAATCTTAATTCTTCATTTAACGCCTTTCTACTTTCAAGTTTAAAAAAATTAACTTTAAAAGCAATACGTAACTGAACGAAGTACAAGTGTGTGTGTGTGTGTGTGTGTGTGTGTGTGTGTGTGTCAACTATTCTCTTTCTTTTAAATTTCGAGCATTTGTCTCGTTTCGAAATAACCACTTTGCATTCATTGCAACCAATAAAATAAACCATGTGAAAGAACAAAAAATATTCAAATGCAATTTAAGAAAACTATGCTTCATATGTTACACAAAATAAGAAATGATCGCAATTACATTAAGTATCATGCTTAACTTATTCCCTTTATGAAACTCAAAATAACTCTCTCTGTGTCTGTCTTTGATAAAATTACACTACTTCTAAATCTCTTACTTTAAGTATCGTTTGAATTTGAAAGACAAATGGTAACGATTGCTTCCTTTTTTCGAAAGAACGTAATGCACAAATCACGATCCACTTAAAAGTTAACATACATTATCTGATTTTTGCGATTATATACAAAACTACACAACGAGATTTCATTATCTTTAACAGAAAATCGATTCCTCTATCAGTGATATTTTTTCACTGATGAACACTTTAGAGAACGGATTACCTTTAAAAGGTTGTATATCATGGGGGGGGAAATACAATTTTACAAGTTACTTGAAATTTGACAATAGCAATTTGTAGCTCTTAAAAGCTGAAAATATGTGACAAGTTAAAATACCTGAAAGAAATGTTTAATGTTATGCAGTAAATAAACTGAACAATCTCTCCACTGATTATAGTTAAGAACTGGAAAGCGACTTTTTATTTCAGTGTGTTTGTTTAAAATGATTAATATTTTTATCAAAGTTATAATTTTCTTTTCCGTTTTTTATTTCGAGAACTTTTTACAAATTTCGAAAAATCCCTGGTAAATTGAATGTTATTAAAATGTAATCAAAATACCAATAAGATGCATTTCTTAAAATGTTTCCTTTTTAAAGAAAACGTCAGTGACAAAATTTGTTTTACTGCAGAATGTTTATTTCTTTCATTAATAATAGCTCTTTAAAGTGGAATTTTTTGTTCAAAATAAACATTTTTTTTTTTTAATTTTGTAAAAAATATTTACATATATTTTAAAATAATGAAAAAAGCATTTTTCGTAACAAATAATTTTATGTATGGATTTCTATCTGTAAAAATTATTGTGCTCAAGAAAAAATATCTAGGGATTAGAAACAACTTATCAATAAAATTTTTATATTCAAAGCAATGGTAGGAAAGGTCTTACAAAGCTATGAATATTTGTTTATCAAATAATACTTACAGTCAGACGATTATTGTTTTCACATCATTTTTTGATACTAAAGATAATGGTATCTCTGATAATGATCTTTCAAGATGTCTCGTCAAAAAAATATTTGTTGCATGCAAATTTCATTGTATCTTTACTTGTAACTGACATATTTTCTTACTCTCACTGTATATTGAAAAAAAAAGGATTTTTTTTTTTAATTCTGTTGGAAAAAATCAGATCATCTTCGACTAGGACAAACGAGCTTATTTTATGCAAATATTGGTAATCCTAACTTAATTTTTAAACTAAAAGCATTGGAAGTCATATTTTAACATTGAGATACTTGCATTTTTATGTATCTGTTTATTGTAAAGAAAATCATTTTTATAAATGCATAAATATTTATCAGAAATTAATAATCAGTAACTGTATTCACATTTTTAATTCGTTTATATTTGTACCTTACCTTTAGGTACATTTTGCATAAATTCCACCACATTTATAACTTTAAAATTACTTATTACATTTACTACTCATAAAAACATAATATTCTATACATTTTCGATGTTAAGTGGGTTTTTTTCGACTCGGTGGAGAAGGAGAGAGTGGTTGACCTTGGTTGTCATTGGTGTTTCGAACCCTAGATTACAGGGTCCAAAGAAGAAAATTGACCGGTCGGGTTTTTTTTTTTTTTTTTTTTTTTTTGCTGCAACTTTATCAACTAGACTCAAAGAGACGTCCCCCACGGGCTAGTTATTTAGGCATTTTAACTTCTACCATTGTTGTTGAAGAGGACTGCTGCATACTCCCCTTCCAAAAAAATCGTGATAGTAAGAAGAGAAACAGTCTGACCGACATTTGTAGACAATGTCACTTTTCCACTTATTACAGCAATTATTATATATCCCTTTCCTATTGAAATTAGTTTTATGTGGAGCAGTTTTCCATTTGACGTCATTCACTGCCTCTAATTGAGTGGCGAGTCTCGTCGACACGTGTGTCGTAGTCTGAGTATCATTAATTGTGATTTATGTGATGTTGCCTTAGTTTGACACACAGAAGCGAGTGTTTTACGTCGGGGTTTTTACACAACTAGTAGTTCTAGCACGTGCTGGCATCTAGTGTTCAGGTCCTGGGTCACCACTTTGGCGGCTGGATAAAAAAAATTAATATTTTTGTCAAAATTAATCTTTCAATGTTGTCAGATATTTTAAGAAAAATATTATAATTTTTATGAATGCGCCTACTTAAAAAAAAAACTCGAATTATTTAGATAAAACTGTTGCACCAAATCAAAAACTACATAATGTTAAGGAAACAAGAATCTTAAGAACAGCTTATTTACATAGACTAAATTAAGGTGATGAGGCCTTAAGGAAACATCAAATATTCCCCCCGCGTGCATAAAGATAAGTACTTATGTTTACTATTTAAGATAAAATGTTCAGAATAAAGTTTTAGGGGCATAACAAATGTCAATTAGCTATCTAATGTCTTGTAAAATAATATGATCTCAGTTCTAAGAGGTAGCATATGTACAAACTCTCAAATAAAACAATAGGAATAGAATTGCAAATTGAATGTAATGCTATCAAGTTCATATCTTCTCATTTAGGTATCAGTAACATCTTCAATTATATTGGAGCATCATTTATTATTTGAGTAAGCAGCTGTATTAGACATTACCCAAACATTTTCTAGGAAGCTTACGTAAGATGAAACAATAGGTCATCCATAGATGCGCTATCTTTTATCCAAGTGCCTATTCAACAAGCTGTTTATTGTGCTTACTAATGCATTATCTTGTTGTAACGTCCAATAAGATCCAAGTATTAGCTTAGGAAAGGGAATTAATTGTTCGCACATAGTTCAGAATAGTCTTTGGTCGTTGTTTTGATAGATCAATTTACAATGTTGGACATAACGTTTGTTTAACAGGAACCACAGCATTAAATAATATTTTCGTCAAAATATTTATAAATTACAGCTTTTCTTTTTGTGTGTTCATATTGTTTCCTTTAAATTGAATTTAGTTTTATAAATTATGTTTAGCTTTGTTTTCAATTCCATTTTATTTTTGATAATTCTGTGAAATAAATTATGAAATTTATTATCTTATATCAATATATCTCTTAGTTAAAATTTTATTATGTTAAGTAGTAATTAATAAATTATGGATTTTCTTATTAACTAGTAAAATTAGCAAGTTGAAGTCCATGCACAGGAAAAGAATTTTCATGCTCATTTGTTTGAAACATTACGTAATTTACTAATATTTACTGCTAACATTTCTAACATTTTGTATCCCTAAAACTTCCTTCTTGTCTAAAGAACACTAAAGATTATGCCAAAAAATTGAATTCCTTGCGATTATTTTCTCAAAAAAAGTTTTTTTAATCTTTTCTGTTCTTTAACCCGATAAATTCTTACAAAATAATCTTCTTTTATTTATTTACTTCTTAATAATAGACGATCTCTTTCAAAAAAATAAATAAATACACAAGAGAATAAATAAATCGAAACATTGAATTATTTAATTGACGTTTTGTTGAAATTCAATGAAAAATTTGCTTTCCCTCTTTTGAATTTTTAAAGCAGCAGTTCAAAATACGGTTACATCTTGCCCATATCATGGAAAATATCTCTTCATGCAACAATCAATATGTTACACAATCTACAAATAATTACTTAGTATTTTTTAATGAACACCTTTAAGAAAAGAAAGATTAAATTACATAATAACAAATATTAGTTTATTGAAAACTCGTTTGTGATCAACTAATTATTGATAAAACTTTTAAAGTAATTTGTAAATAAGCTATGTCACCACTTTTCACTTTTCCTTTTCTATTTCAGTTTCAGTTTCAATTTTTAGTCAAATGTTTTCTTAATAATCAAATTAATTCCATTGTTATATCTTTAATTTCTTAGAAAATGTTTCAATTTCAGATAATTGAAGAAAATACTATTGAATGAAATTTAATTTTTAAGGGTTTTAATGAATAAATGGAGAATATTTTTTTCTGTAATAATTTTTAGCTCATACATATATACACTGGTAATATACACTGGCAAAAATTAAGGATGAGATGCTTTTTTTTCATATAATGTAGTGCAAAAGCTTTCAAATCAACACAAATAATACGATAATATCTCCAAGACATAAGAACATGAGCAATGTAAGCAAAATTTACCAAAAAAGAAATCAAATGGACAAAAAGGAACTTAATCGAAAAAGTAGCATAGAGCACAATGCTACTGAAGGCCTGAACATTCATGTGACAGGTGCTCAGCCAAAAATATCCACCCCTTAGTAGAGGATTTGATCTCCCTAAACTGGTATGTAGGTTTCACATCGTCTGGCCATGCTGAGCATGTTTTTATCAATAAAATGTTGAGGCATTGCAGCCCATTCGTCTTTTACAGTTAATTGAAGCTCTGGAATCGTTACTGGCAGTAAGTTACATGTAACCAAGAGTCTCTCTAGAAAATAAGTCCCATACATGCTCGATGGGATTTAGATGCGGAGATCTTTTCGGTCAATACATACTCCAGTATCCTCACTGACCAGCAGATACTGAGCGATGAGTCTATGCATTGTCATCCATAAAAAGGGACTGCGGACCCATAGTGCCTCTAAAAAGAAGCAATGCAGAAGGAGAAGCTAATTATAATTGCAGGCCCCTGTGACTGAACCTCCTTCAGAAATGTGAAGGTTGGTAGGGCAATCAAGCATGATGCCTTCCCAAACGAGAACACCGCAACCTCTAAATCGATCTCTTTCGATGATATTGGAGGGGTTATTGCGGGTTCCCGCTCTCTTCAGATATGTATGCATCCAGAATTGCTACTCGGACAAAACATGCTCTCATTCGTAAAGAGTACTCGACCCCATTGGTTATCTTCCCAATTCTGGTGTTCCCGACTCCACAAATAACGCCTTCTTCGACGAGCAGGAATTAAAGGTTCACATCATAAAGTAGTTATGCAAACAGACCACCACTGTACAGCCTCCTGCCCACGGTAAAAAGTGTTATTGGTCATCAAATCGCTTGTACCGTATGTCTAGTAACTTCTCCCGCTGTCTGCCACTGTTTCTTCTGGCCTATAGGGCGATATACAGATCGTCCGCTGGCGTGGTTGCTAGAGGACGACTCCTTCTGAACCATTGGAGGGCTGTTTCTGTAGTTTTAAATTCTCCAAATCGTGAAACGATGCTGTGAACAATCCCAATCTCCTCAGCCACATTTGTCACACTTCGACTTTCCCTTATCTTTCCAATGATTTGACCTCGTGTAAAATCATCCAGACGTCGTCTAACAGATTGATTGCTCAAAATTTCGCACTGAGGCAGCATTTCGACATCGTTTGAACTTATAAGCGTCTTGCAATCACTTTCCCAGAAGTGCTGAGCTTTCACAGATGTCGTACTTTAATACGCTTCGACACTCCCGAGTGATGTCTAGATGCATATCTGCGTATGTGCTACCGTACCTCACCTACCCTTAATCTCCTCATAAGTCTTTCAGTTAGCGCTCTGACTTTTCATTCCGCTGATATGCTAATGTTTCGAATTCGTCCTTAATTTTTGCACACCAGTGCATATTGATAACGATACTAAAAATATATAATTTAATACTTTCATGAATTAGCCTTTTTCATGTTAAATAAAAAAAATAACTATCAAAATACTTGATATTTATTAAATGGCTTACTATTTTTATGTGGTATAGATAAAATTTATCTCATTCCCGTTAAAAATTTCATTAATAATACTATCCTGCAAAGCATTGCTTTTTGTTTATATTTTTATAAAACTGTGTAATTTACCCACGATTTGTTGATATGGTTATAAATACATATCTCTGGATTTTTCTTGGTACATATATTTTTTGAAATTGCGAAATATTTTCACTGTGAAATAATGTTTTGTTGTTGAAAAAAAAAAGCATTGTCACGCAAAAACTCCGTCCTGGGTATAACCATGCTTTTATTATCTAAATATGATTAACACACATTTCCTTGCAAGTAACACAAATTATAAAATTAAATAAATGAAATTTTGATATAATCTCTGAAAATAAAGATTTAAAAAAATGTTTTTACATGTTCAATGTAAGCGTTTAAATAAATTATTATTTCAACTCACATTCTTTAAAAAATTGAATTCTAATTGTATTTACATAACCTCTCCATTTTTATTTTAAAAAAAATAAATAATTCTCTCATACATAAAAATAAGCAATCAAATCTGAACATTCCTCCCGGTAAATTAGGAATTTATTCACAATGCAGAAATAAGAGGATATCACATTTACATTCAACGTATTTGAATTACTAAGACTAGGTACAAATAATAGATCTCATTAGTTTACATTTGATGAGATTTTTTCATATCCCAGTTAAATTCACAATTCGGAATTTAGTAATATATATTTTATTACAAAAAATAAAAAAAGTATAGTATTATTTAAATTATATCATTGTAATCTGTTTCTTTATCTTTCAGGTCATTAGAATCAGTTTCTATAACTGTTCTGAAGGCTGGTGTACTACAACTCTATCAAGATTCACTTCGAGATCTGTAAGTAAAATTTATTCCTTATATAAAATTATATTTGATGAGCCATAAAAAAATTTCCTTTAGAAATGTAATTATTTAATGAATATTTGTTTTTTTAAATATCAAATATGATCATTTATCAACAAAAGTAAAGTGTTTCTGGATATGAAATTAGCCAAAACAATTAGCCAAATATATATATATATATGATAAATCTTTCAATGGATGTGAATAAAGCTTTAGATTCAGGAATCAAGGTTATTGAGAATATTTTTCTATTAAGATTGTTTATATTCATTTTGATGTGGGAGAGAGGCAATAAATACGAATAATTCCAGAGACATAGAACAGACTTAAGACAATAGAAGAGAGAAAAAATTTTCTTTCATTCAATTTTATAAGAAAGAATTTCTTCGGATGACGTGTTTCCGAAGGTATAAAATGAAGAGATTCTGAGGTGTGTGTGTGTGTGTGTGTGTAATATCTGTATGTAAATAAAACAATACAAAACAAATTATAATCCCTAAATCATTTTTAAAAAATTTATTTAGAGCAAAAAAATTTAAGTACTTCTGAATTAAAAAGAAAAACTCCTTATAAGTTATCAGAATAACCAATATTCAAATTAAAAATATTATCGTAAGTTAAACATTTCTAATAAAAATAAGCAGAAAGTTATTTAAATATTATCACATATAATATTATTCATATACAGATAAGATATTATTCAATAAAGATATAATTCATTAATTAAAAATTACGAGTAATTTAAAAATAATACAAACTTAAACATCATAACAAAGTAAGAGAAAAGAAGAAAAAAGTGCTATATATATAATCCGTTCTTAATTTTTAACCGTTTAAACATCAAGGATTATAATATACCAATGAGAAAAAATTCGGATTTCCTAAACCAAATATGATCACAATTTATTGAATGATAATTAAATGTCTAGATCAAGGAAGTAGAAATTATGGTACAATTATCTAATACAAATTAATTGTGATATCTTGTTTTTAAATCATAAGAGGAAAATTTTAAAAGAATCAAAAAAATTTATCAATTTCAATTGATTAAGGACATAAAAAGAATAACTAATCATTAAAGAAACACAGTTTGAAAGTTTATAATTAAAGGAGACTGAGTCCATAAAACTTTTTTAAAAAATTTAAATATTAAAAGAATAACCAATCATCATTCGTCAGACCTGAAACGACAGTAGTCAAATAAATCATTTAAGACCCGAAATAAAGGTATATATATAATATATATATATATATATATATATATATATATATATATAATTTCCAGTAATTGAAAAAAAATACAAGAAATGTGGAATTGTTATATCTTTTATATTTTATATATATAGTACGAAAAATCCTAAATTTTCAATGGATCAAAGGCTAAGAATTTCATAGCAAAGGCATTCAATAAAAGTCAACTCAAAACGTAAACATTGAATAAAGCCGCTCAAAAAAGCAGAAGATTTCAAAGTTGCAGAAATTGTTTGTTAGCAGAGGTAGGCTGAAAAAGATAAATATAAACATACTAGCTATGGAACAAATCTTGTATATAAAAGATATAAAATCACAATAAAAATAATTTTATATCGTTTCAATACAAATTCAATGCTTAGAAGAATGAAAAAGATTATCGTCGAATGATAAAAACCGAATGATCAAATTTACTGGGGGAAAATACCATAGTGAATGAATGTCGCATACTTGCATAAGTTGAAAATTAAAATCCAAGATGAAGAAAAGGACCAGTAAGCAAGAAAGAACTAAGTTGATATGTAGATTTTTGTTCATTGAATCGAACGAAATATAATAGTTCGTTGTAAATATCTTTCCCTCATTCAGTAGTAAAAGTAATGCACATTAGCCTTCGAATTAGAACTGAATATCTTCATCTGTCGGATGAAAGGTTATTTTATACAAGAAATAAGAAAGTTTGTAAGAAGAAATACATTTTATAATAAGTACTCCCTCTTTAAACTCCCATTCCGACTCTGCCAGTAATCCGAAGTTTTTAATTAGGCTGATAATTCAAAGAACATTATTTTATGCCTCTTACATCAAAAGAATAATGTTCGTTATGAAAACAATGCAACATATTTTTGCAATTTTGGGTATTTGGTGTGTTTGGCATTTTATTTGCATATACTGTATTATATTTTATTCTATAATACATAACTTTTGTTATCGAAACGTGTTATTTATAGTGATTCTCCAATAATTTTCGTTTTCAGTAATCTAGCTGGTGTCCTGATTTGATATCCGATGGATTATTGAAAGTACTAATCCATGAGAGAAATTTCTGTTGAAATACGAATTTTTTTCCTTATTAATACTTTATTTCTACATTCGCATTTTAATTTCACGATAATTAAAACACATTGCGTACTGATCGGTGGAATTATATGCTAAATATAAAGTGTGTAAGCCCAAATGCATACCAACATGCTTGATGTTTGTCCATATGTGGGTTGACTTTCATAAATCCTTTATAACTGAAAGGAAGCTGGAAACATTTTTGAGTGCTATCAAAAATTGAAACCCGTATACGGATAATCAGAAAAAAACTACCATAGAAATTTAATCAAATGATCAAATATTTAAGCAGTAGAACATAGCGTAAAAAACTTAAAAGAAATTTTATTTGAAATTTTATGTAAAGATAAGTATTTTGGAAAAAAAAAGAACTTGTAAGTACTAACGTATCCATATGTAATAATAATATAATTATCCTTGTTATTCTTGCTGAATTACAGTTCAATTTTAATATACCTCTGATACTATTGTACAAAACCGATTGCTGAAACAAACACCAATAATTTCTTGATGTTTTGAGAAAATCATCTAAAAGGAATTTTATGTATTCTTTTTATGGCATATTAAAACAATCTATAATATTTGAACAAAAATTTGTTTATTTCCTAATTATTTGAAAATGTGTCTCTGTAATTATAAATGTTATGATACTAAAATTCGTTTTAAATGAATTTTAGTATCATAACATTTTTAAATAAATAATTATTATCTTACAAATAATGGATATTCCATTACTAGATGGAATATCCATTATTTGTAAGTGTGATTATTTAAAATAAAACTCAGAAGATCCATGTCAAACCGGTGGATAACGAAAAAATTAAAAATATTTTGTAAAGAGGGCCCACTTTTAAATTAGTTAATTACTAGTTAAACATTACGGTTGCTATGTGTCCTCCACCATCTATCGAGAAGAAAAATTTAGTAAATAACACAAAGAAAACCAAATACATTTAGTATTTAGTAGTCAATTGTCGTATTAACGTTTAGTCGTAAAAAACATTTTTAATTAAATATTTTAATTAATATAAAATCACGGAATTAAGAAAAAAATTAAAGCATGAACGAAAATTGTTTTTAAAAAAATATTGATTTCTAGAAAAGTAACTAAACATTAAATTTTTTAATTAAACAGAAATCAGCGAAGTACAGATGTTAAGTTAATTCTACGCACTATTGAAATTTTAAATTAAAATTCAGTAATCCAGCTGGTATGCATTAATATTTTGATGAGGGCTCACGTTAGACCTAATGTAAGACGACATATCCAACAATGTTACTTTTAAATAATTTTCAGCCTTGAAAGTACTATTTTTTAAGAAAAAATTTACTATAAAAACAGATTTTATTAAAACCTGTTGAAGAAAATTTATTGAAAATTAAGAAAAAAAACCTTAATATTTCAAAAAAAGAAATTTAAAAAAATAGTTAATTCAAAATTAGGGAACAAATCGACGCAGAGCAATCAAAAAATGAGTTCGGAAATTTAATCCAGAAGTATAAGTTATACTTCCAATGTTTAATTTAATTTATGATGGAGCAAAAAAAAATGTAGAAAATTGAGCCACATTGCATAAGAATTTAATATAATTTTTCGAGGACGAGCAAAAAAAAATACTTGGAAAATGCGTGTGGGTGCGTGTATGTGTGTGTGTGTGTGTGTGTGTGAGAGAGAGAGAGAGAGCCATATAGCATAAGAATTTAAAATGATATTTCTCAGTCTTTTAATCTTAAGATTTCAGGAGTAAATTAAGAGGTTTTGAATAGAAGTAGTATCAATATCAGAAATAAATTTTGAGCGTTTTGTTGAAAGTATTGTTAAACAGAATGAAGTTCAGTAGCTAGTTGGATATCATTATTAAATTATTCGATCCAAAAAAAAATCGTAATTCTACTACGACCCTTAAAAAGAACAAACAAATGTATAAAAATAACTGTCTCCAAAAATAAGTCCATTTCGCCAAAAGGAACCTAAAAAATGTGAATAAACATACAGATATTTAAGAATCCATATCTTGCTTAAAATTTGAAGATTTTTAAACCAAGTTTCGAAAAACTGTCTTTGAGGTGGACACCATCATTTCCCATAGATTCAGAGCACCAAATATATATGCTAGGTCTTCCACATGACGTATTCCACAACACACTAATAAACTCTTTCTTTTATCAGTACAATAATTTGAGCAACTTAAGTAGAATTTAAAGTATAAGTAAGATTTTACATGCACTTCATGATTATTAATAACATGTTTAATGCAAATAATATTCTTTACCAAAACATTATTATTTCACATATTTTGACTTAAAAATACTCACATTTAATTAATTTAATATTAATGATTATTTTCCTAAATTATTCTTAATACTTTTCAAAAAACTATTTTAGAACAACATTTAATTGGAAAAGTTAGAGTAATTTTTGATAGATTCTAAATAAAATTCATATTCAATAAAATATTTTTTGTTCGAATATCGTAAATGTTACAAAAACTTATATACTTGTCAAGTGAAGTATTACATATATCACCAACTGAGGCTTAAATAAGAAAAAAAAATGACTGAATACTGCAAGTATGTATATTTAAGACAAAAAAGGAATTTGAAAGTATGTAAGACTTGTTCGTCTGTTTCAAAAATCAGAAACTGAATACCTTCGCTATATGCACACTGAGTATTTTTTAATATATTAAGAATGATGACTTGCAACCACGCAATCTCCGCATTAGAATTTCTATATTTTCAACGATGTTTACCATGAGTTGCGTGAGAAAAATTCCCACCCTAGCAACGGATTTTTTTTCTAACTTCAAAAAATCCCTGAGTGAGTGACTGAATATAAAGGTTATTGACTCAAGAATCAGATTTTTCTATGCTGCGCCAAACAAGATTTAACTGTGACCTAGACGTGAAAAAATTGAAGAAAAGCCCAAAATTGGTTGACAAGAAGGAGGGTCGAAAATAAAAAAGGATCGCTAGGGTATTTCGGGAGATCGTAACCTATGTTTACCAAAGACAATAAACCCCATAGGAAGGAAGAAGATCACTTGGGTGCCTCAGGGTCATGAGGCGAGTACTTACCTGATGAAGATAAGTCCCTGTAGTCCCCTGATATAATCCCCAGGGACAGGGTGCCCTGCTATATCCACAAACGCTGGATACCCATTTGAGTCGCGTCTTGCGGCATGGATGAGCAACAGTGGGACTATTTTCTCATTCCCGGTCACCAGGCGGTTCAAAAGAACCCTGAGAATGTGAATGAGCGATTATTTCATAAGAACTGAGAAGCTCACTGAGAAGCAACACGGATCTACTGATGGTGGAGCTCGCAATTTTGAGCTTTGATTACGAACGTCTTCTTAACTGTAACCTCCCTTTTCAAATTTCCTCACCACGCCAAAGTTAGGATTTAGGACCTTGACCAGATTTAACCTGTATCAGTCCCGTTACACAGAGGGTCTTTGGTGACTTAAGGGCTTGAACCCAAGACTCAAAGAAAATAACTTCGGCAACGACCTTGACCACTTAGCTATTTCGGTCATATAACGGTGAGAAAGAGCTGATGAATGTAACGCCCGGTGCACAATCCCGGTCGAGAATCGACGGATCAACGTCAGGACCTTTCAAAATCTCGACTCACCAGTGCAGGCTAAGAGAGCCCTCTCGGGACGCTAAACTCATAGAAATTGGTTTTTGTAACATATTCTTACTTTTTTCGATGAAAATTAATACAAACTCGAAGATTCTTTTTTTTTACCATTTTTTTACGTTTTTCGATGAAAAAATTATGAAAAAACCAACAGAAACTTGGTTTTTTAACACAAATTCGAGGGTTTTTTTTCAGTTTTTCGATAAAAATTGTTATCACTTTAAAGTATTCTGTATGTGAATGATGATAATCAAACTGGGTACTTTGATTGGTGGTAGAACTGTTCGCTGTTTCCTTTACAATTAAAAAATTACAGCAGTCAAAACATGTTTTATACTATACCTCATCAGAAATTATAAGCGAAGATACTCAAAAGAAAGGAAGGCCAAACCGAACTTCGTTTTATGAGAGAGATATCCATGTGCAACAAGATAAGCATAGAATCGAAGAATAGAGAATGTTTAACCAATATTTGGATATTAAATTAGGAACATTTTATTACAACTCAGATTCATATTATCAATAATCACCCTATTGTCGTAATGGATGTCATTTGTCGATAAAAAAAATCTACCATTTTATTTGAGTTTGGTAAAATTTTGAGTAATTTGCTTTGAACTAAAATAAGAGGAAAATCACTGTTGAAAAATAAAAACTGACAGTTGGAAAAATAAAAACAAAACCTTAAATCAAGGATGGGCAAATAGCTGCTCACTCAGAGGTGTTTTTTTTTTTTTTTTTTTTTTTTTTTTTTTTTTTTTT
>BMAW01054063.1:65605-80951 GCA_019974015.1 Nephila pilipes
TTGTGGCCCACCGAGATAGTAAAAAAATTCCTTCTTGAATTGAGACTTCTGTCCCGTTTGTAAAATTATTCAAAGCATTTCTACGTTTATTTGCAAGGTAAAGAGGTGAAGGCAGTTTTCATCTTTCCCTTTATTGGAAAAACAGAAAGTCACTGAAAGTATTTTCTGCTAAGATTAAGGATCATCTGCAGAGTTTGGAGGACGAGGTCACTGGAAGATTTTAGGACCATAAGAAAATTGAGCCTAAATTCAATTCACTCACTTATCCCATCGCTACTGATATTGAAATAGCTCCTGAAGAACTGCAACTTAAATTTATTGACACGCAATCAAATCACGCTGCGTAAGAAATGCTTAAACAGTGAGATTAGTTGACTTTTACAAATTTTTGTCTTCTGAAAAAATCCCATGTATGAAGAAATTTGACGGAAAAATATTCTCTGCATTTGGATCAACATATATATGTGATCAAACTTTTTCGTGCTTAAAGATCAACAAGAGTAATATAATTAGATGCGCTTGGGCTGACATAACTTGCAGGTTTTGATGAGAATCTCAACAAGTAATGTATCCTCCCGATTTAAAAAAAAATTGTAGAAAAGTGTGTTAGGGTATATTTGTTCTATCTATCTATCTATATATATATATATATATATATATATATATAACTGATTCTAAAAATAAATCTGTTTGTAGCTATAGAAGATATAAAATTAGTACAGAAAATAAATTGTATGAAAATCCCACAACACTTAATTTGATTTATATTTATTGAATTTACTGGTACGATTTATTCCATTTTTAAATGCAAAGTTAACTAATGAATTCATTCATTTTAAAAGATGTGGCTGTCGCTAGCCTCCTCTTTCACAAAGCGGTCCCCGAACCAAAAAAATTGCCCACCCCTACTCTTTAATGAAGCTTTTCCATTAAGAAAAATCCTACGAAACGCCGGGTACTCCAACTAGTGATAAAAAGAAAGAAAGAAAGATCGAGTGACGGCCTTGATCATGGAGCAAGGTATCCTGAAATAGGTGAATTTTGCTAATATCAATCAGTCTCTTTACTCATTTGCATTGTATTTGTTTATCGCATTCCATTACTTGAAAATATTTAAAAACCATAGCTCACATACAAAACAAAAAATCATTTCCAATAAATTACTTCCTTGAACAAGAAACTAAATTCGAAGTATACTCTTTCAAGAATGCTTCATAGAATTGCGTAAAATTATTTTCTGTGGGACATAAAAAAAATTAAGCAATCTTGCTAAAAGAAGTATATTAATTGTGAAGAAATATATTTTGGAGAAAAATAATAAATATAAATAAAAGTTTCTTATAAAAAAAATGGTTATGGAATATTAGAACCTTTTTGTTCCACCATTTATTTATGTTTAAACAGTTTAAGTTGCATCCTGTGTTAATATTCCGAGTTAAGAAAGATATTAAACATAAAGAGATGTTTTTTAAAAGCCCATTTAAGTATTTGAAGATTTCATATTTTTGCAAACATACTTTTTATTAGTGCACAACACTATTCACTTTATTAAAAAAAGGGGAAGTTGTTGCAATTTATTTTGGCTCATCTAGGCTGGCGTGAATCGGATATATCACGTGATAATATTTGTGCCAAATATTTAGTGTACCTGAACCTGGTTTCTTAAGAGATGGCGCGTGCTCTCTTGCTCGCTAAAATTCCATATTAATTACTTCAGGCTAATGTTTTATTACTCATCAGGCTAATATTTTATTATTTATTCTAATAATTATTAAATTCGTAATAAGTGTATAATGAGTGCTAAAAATTGTACTTCTTGACATATTTAAAATATTTATTTCACAAAATGGTGAACGGTTCTCTTTAACATTAGCAAGAAGCAAGACAAAAGGTAATATTCAAAAAGTCGAAGATTTTCTTATCTCTACCCAAGTATTCTGAACTTCCACATTACTTCTAAACCTGCTTCGAATATCATAATATAAACTAGACTTTCTGAGTGATTAGAATACCGAAACTTCTTAGCAAGTATAATGTCAAACCAACATCACACACGAAGATTACTCGGAACATAAGGTAATGACCAGAGATCCAAATGTACTTCAGTGTTAACACTGAAGTGAACTGTACTGAAAATTTGTGAAACGTCAGTTTCAATTCCACCATGTAGTGGATTGTGTTATTATCTGGTTCAGCATCTTGAAGCCTTGGTATAGTCGCAAATGAAATTAAAAGTATTGAAATGTATTCAAGGACTCTCTCAAATTAATTTGTTTGTACAGTATTTTTCCTTCGGTAGGGTTTCTATTATAAATTTAAAGTAATGTTGCTTCATTAATAAATGAAACTGCTTTCCATGAAAGAATGAGCAAATGTTCATTTCGAAATAAGCTAACACTTGTATAAAATAGACTTTTGATTAATAGGAAATTTAAACAGAGCAGTGTGTGAAATAATTTTTCGTTCTTCTCATCACTTTACAGCAGATTTGTGAACTTACCTAAACAAATTTGTTTTTCATCATGAATTATAAAGGATATAGCAATTTATTATAACCTCCAGCACAAGAAGAGAAATGAAACCAGAGGACAATGTAAAACCTAAGAAAACACTGAGCGAAAGTAACTCCCACTATTAAATTAAAAATGAAATTAAAGTAGAGCACGCACATGGTGTATGTGCAAAGTTTTTAAGTAACGAAATTTTATTTATATGGGTTAAATTCAGTCCAAGAAAACTACGCCCTCATCTCTTCTAAGTGGATTAACTTAAAGAGACAAAATGCACTGTTTTAAAACAAAACTACTTTTTAAAGGAGATAAATGAAACTTTGTAGAATAAATGGACAGCAAACAGTAAGAAAGCTATAGTTTATCTTCTTAGAAGTCTACACCAACAAAAACAGTTTCTTGAAGTTTTATTCAATTTTATTTCATTTGAAGCCTTGCCAAACTTTATTTTTAAGTTCTTATTTTCGATGTTCTTCGTATTTCCTCCTAATCCTGTCTTACCTTTAAACTTAAGTTTAAAAATGGTTCACACACTCATTTAAAAATATTTTCCAGTTACTTCCCTTTCTCGTTTTGTAAGTCATTAACTCCTAATTGCTAAAAAATGTTTCTTTGTACTTGTGTTAAAAAAAACAGTTTTCACACTTACTAAATTGCTTAAACTTTGTTTTCATGAGAAGAAACATACCTCATTCTTGCTAAATGTATAATATTTGATTCTCTCTTTTGGAGAATGATAGACTAAAAATAAAATTTAGTTGCTTAGTTAGAACAGTTTTTACTTTTTGTTTTAAATGTAATGTGCACGTAACATAACACAAGGAATTGAAATATTTCTTAACATAATTGATAAGGACATTTTCCATAAAACCATGTTTAATAAATTTCTCAATAAAAATAATTTTCGTTGGAATTTTTATTCAAAAACAAGTAAATCTAATAAATTAATTCAAAGGAGAATGTTTAAATATTTAACTACATAGCATTTACACATGAATGTGAGAAACATCATTTCGTTTAAATAAAAAGAAAGACTCTGTTTCAAAATGCTTGGCATTAAAGAAGTTGTAAAGTATGAAATGGAACTACCACTGAAAATTTTGTTAAATTATCTTGCGTCTTAATGTAATTTGGTACTTTTAATATACGTATTGAGAGAATAGTTTAACGAATAGATATTTATTTTACTTCTTTTTAGAGTAACAATTTATAGTTATATTTCTCTTTAGACATATTTAATTTAATAATTTATCGTTTGCTTTCATTTGACATTTAAGCGCTATATAATTGTTTGCTTTAATAATCTATTATCTACTCAATATTTTATGGTTGATTTAATTTTAATATTTGAATATCAATTTTTGATCTATATCTCATAATCATTGCTGTAAAATCCTAATTTAATGAGTTGTTTGGTGCGATTTTTTAAAACACATCAAAATGGCATCAAGCTCGGGGTTACAAAAAGAAAAGTAACCAGAAGAAAGGGGAAGACAACCACAAGAAAGGTTATCAGTTTGGCACTTTATCACTTAAAAAGTTTTTCTTCGCTAAAGACGCTAAAATTGGATTCATTCTCATTTGCTTTTATTCTTGTTAAAAATTGGCATCGTTTTTGTATTTTAGAGCGTTGGTATGTTCTGAAAAATGCGACAATATGGCGTTGGATAAGCAAAGTGAAAGTCGCGGAAATAGTCAATTTATATATTTTAGTAACTTCAAGCTGATCATTCCAAGACAACGTCATCTTAGAGATAAAGATATTACTATATCACTAAAGCTAAAAAACAGGCTTTTAGAATAATGTAATAAGAATGAGTTTATATATTAGAACCTTCTGTTCCATGAATAATTTATTTTTTTGATCAGATAAGAAAATTCAGGGTAGTAAGAAAACTAACTTATGAATTTTTAATGATTATGCTTAATTTAAAAACAATATAATCACAACATATCGCGTGTTGAAAATATTACAGTTCTGGTGTATAATCGTAGACATAAATTTTTGTAGACTAAGTCTGGATAAGGCTAGGATTTAGTAATAGTTACAACTTGCATATTATGTCCTTTATTTATAATTAATGTATTCTGTTTACCTCAAGTGCAAATTTGCTTCAATCATTTCTCGTAAGTTGAAAATTTTAAATGCAATACTCAGGCAATGAGTAGTTAAGTTCTTGTTCTAATTTCGATTGGAATGTGGTTTAGTCCCACTATACGGTAGCGGTTTTGGGCGATATTTCGCCAAATGTGGCAACTCTCGCTTACACAGCAACTCGCTACAGAAGACTCTTCGACTTATACATGGTAATCATAAAATCACTAATTTGGTAATTTTTGAAATAGCACCAAGCAGTGGGGCTAAACCCCCTTTTTACCCTGATTTCTTGTGTCTCTCGAAAGAGAACAGGAAACTTTGTTAAAAGAGTTATAAAACAGAATGCGCGTTGAATCTCCAGTCAAAATTGATTATTTTTACTTTTGAAATTTAAACAGGTCAATTATAGATTTTATTTACATCTCTAGTCCTATTCTGAAGTCACTTAATTTGTCAAATTTTAAGATGAACAATTCTAACACCTGCTGGTTATTAATTGCATCACTTTCCATTACCAGGCTTAATAGTAAAATTGATCAATCTTATAAATTTATTATTATTCAAGCTATGAATATTTAAATTCTCATGAAAATATACTCCTTTTATGGCTACTTTGTTTAAACTCGCCTGAACTCATTATTTGAAAGATTAAATTAAATTTCTCCTTACCGTCTCCCACGAATTTGAGTGAGTAAAATAATTGGATCTGTGGATTCGAGTCTTGACCCTTTTCCTATTTTTTCAAAGATCTTTCTGGTCACTTTTTCTATTACGAACAGCTGGTTCCGACATCTCACTTTGATACGCTCATTCACAAAGTAACTTCCAAATTGAATATTAAATTGCTCGTTGCTGTATATAGACATTTTGTTTATCCTATTCATTATTGTATTTCATAATTTAATCACTCTTCATAATTTAACACAATCTGCATGAATCAGATTTATTTTAAGGAATTCAAATAGAAAAGTTCCCAAGGTCAGTTGAAGGGAAAATCTCGATAAAGTTCGATGTTACATATTACTTTCGTTTTATTTTCAGAATTGGAATCAGCTCTTGTTTTACACTTCCAAAATTCCTTTATCTAAGTTAAATTTTGAAAAAATATTGTTACAAAAATTCAGTCGTATGAGGGTACGAGTGAAATCAGTCCAAAACAAAGGATAATGGCAAAAGTCGCTTTATTCACAAATATTCAGGACAAGACGAACACAAGCAGCAAAACTTGTACAGATTAACAGTCCAATACTTTCAATAATGTTCAGCTCAAAAACTTACTAGCTCGCACTACGAACAAATATCCTCTGTAGTATTCTGCACTTCTAGAGAACAGATTCAAGCAGTCCCCGGCTCAGTCACGCAAATAACAGATTCCTCGGCAGATTTGCTCAACCAGTGTCAACCCTTTCTAATGGATTTCTCTCCGATCGATTAGAATCTCAACATATATGTAGCTGTTCCAGTTAGGTATGACGTCTCAGGGAAAATTCAGGAAAAGTCCGTCACTTTCATCCCAATCGAGATTTCGGCATGATTCCAGCATTTTCTAGAACTTTCGTTTTGTCTCAAAAATCCCCAAGATTCTCGCCAAGTCGCCAAATTCGTTTCCAAGACAAAGGGGCCATTTCTTAAGTTTCCTTGATTCATCTACGAAATTTGCGTTAATGTTTCTTTTCCCTTTTATTAGTAGCGCTGTAGGGAAGCGTCACTGTAGGTTCGTAATAATATGATAAGTATTAAATACATTTGTATATTATTGTTTTTATTAAATACTGCTGTATACAAAAACAAACCCCAACGGATTCAATAAATAAAACGAAACCTCTTATGTACATTTTTTAATTTAGAACTTATTAGATTTGTAAAATATTTTAGATATAACATTATTCTTCCTTAGACATCGTTTCATAAATATAATGCAGCAGTTGTTTCTATTGGTAATAAATATTGTTTAAATTTTTTATGCATCTCTATTATAATGAACTACAAAATTATAAAGTCGCCACCAATATACATCAAATAGATGTTGATATTCAAAAATATGTGTTGATATACATCAAATAATGTATATAAACGTATATTTTTCAAAACTGTTCATTCTAGTATAACTAACTATTCATTCTTCCAATTTCCTTTGTGGGTTTCACATAAAAGTACAATATGTATCTTGATAAATCATATTTAAATATAAAAATTTACGAAATATCTCTTTTAAAAATTGAATTATTATATCAGGTATGCTTTAATATACTATAAATGACTTAGAAATTTCAAATTTTTTACAAGAAAATCGAAACTATTATTTCAAAATAAAATCTGAAATATTTTTCTACTAATAGAGATTTGAAAATGGTGGAACAGAACAGAAATACAATGTAATAAAACATACTTTATTAAAAAGTTGGAAAAAAACATTAAAATACTCTAGAATGTGTGAATTGCAGGTGCAAAATATTGAAACGTTATCAATGAATAATTCATTTTAGTATATATATATATATTGAGCCATACAAATTTTCAATTCAAATATTATTATATATTACGCTTCTTTATATTCAACATGTTTATTTTTTAAACAGACAGTATTTCATTTATAATATATAAAACATGATCATTTTTTGGAATTAGTTTATCTTAAACACATAAAAAACATGGAACATTTTGTATAGCAAGCCAGGAGAAAAAGACATATAAAAAGTAAAGTAAATGCTTATATTATCTATAATAAAAAAAACTTAATTAATAAGAAAAGATTCAGTAGCTTAAGTTAGGAAGACGGCATAACTATTCTATGAAAAGTTAAAACATAAATGCATATTATTCTTTTCTGGAAATCAAATTAGATTATTAAACGTGAAAGTAAAACTTTTAAAATAGATTATATTTTATAAAAACTTCGAAGGAAGAAATGCTTAGAGTAATATTTTTGCTACTGAATATAATTGTATTATTTTTAGAATTATATGCATTGAAAAAATATTATTTTAACATTTTTTTCAGTATGCTTCTTAAAATTAAATGAAAACTGGAAACTACTCGTATATATTCTAATATTTCTTTCATTTTGAAGAGATTTTCTCGTTATAGTCAATAAAAGTACTGATTTGTTACAAAATTGAAATAAATGACACTGGGTCTTTTCTTTAAAATTGTTTTCAATCGAAAAGTGCGTGAAAACTAAGTTAAATTCAATTCAGTATATTTTCCTTGAAACAGCTGAAATGTCTTTTATATATATATATTGTCTGAGACATGGGATTTAAAGCACAATCTAGGTGACACAATTTTGATAGTAAAGGATTTTAAAAGTCTTAACTAATCAAGAAATGAAATGATTTCTAACGTAAAATTCTTTGACATCTAGTTTTTTTTAATATTTTTTATCCTTGACCTAATTTTCTTCTACAGTTTTTCCGCAAGCATTAGCTTGTAAACAATAGTCTATATAAGAAGCTATTTTAATTTTGTTTAGTGAGATTTTCTGGATCAAAGTTGTCCAGAATAAAAATAGCTGAAGGCTGGTTTTAAGTTAATTATTGTTTACCAGTTTCTTTTTGTTTGGAAATAGTGAATTTGACGAATTAGAGAACAAATATTTTGGTCTTATCATGAAAATTAGTAAGTTTTTTTTTATGTTCTAAGACCTTGTAATTAATACCTGTTATTAAATAATAATAACCAATTTGTTGTTTTTTATAAGAAAATCTATAGAAATTCATAAATATCACATTATTTTGTATTGGTGGGCTCTATAGTCTTTCAATTAACTTCGGGTAGTTTTCTATTTGAGTTGTTTAAATTGAAACCTCACCCAATAAAATGAAACGTGATTCATATAATGAAAGTCAATGAAACTTGTGTTATTCAAGTATGAAGCGTAATGAATGGACTGGATAAATTATATTTATATTAGCAGCAGAGTGTATGACGAGAGTTAAAATTAATTAGAAAGTTGATGACAGCATAATTGAAAGAGATAAAGATTCAAATAGAGGAGTTGGAACCAGTTTCTCATAATGTAAGAATCAATCAGAGAAATCCTAAAAGAGATAGAAAAAGATTTCAGGATTCGAACTCTCAATTTAATTTAGTCTATTCATTCGAACCCGGATGAATTGGTAAAAGATTAATTAAATTTAAACATTACTTCAAACATTTTTTATGGAGTTAAACTGCAAAAAAATAAATATTATCTGTTAAACTTAAATATTCAAGAAAGTGAATAAATGGCAAGTGATTATAGCAACCTGCGGGCGTTGCAATGTTTCGCCACAAGTTTCTTCGCTCACAGAAAAAAATATTGTGCACTTATATGAAAGCAACCTTCATTTCATTTAATGGTTTTGTGTTAAAAGAGGAATATTTACAACATTACAGATAGCATGCACACAGTAATAATATATTTTTGAGTAGCTTATACAGTTTTCGAGTTCTTACGAAGCAACAGATCCCACTATTACCCCACTGCAATTTTTTTTAAATTTTAATAATGATTTTAAAGATAATCAGCCGAAGAGCTATTACAGGGTTTAATGCCTCATAAATCAATTCGAGAAATTGATTAAACATGCCAACAATAATGATTTAACCACACCGAAAGAAGATGACAGAAAATAAATAACATCTGGTTCTCCTTTTCCCAGTTATTTAGAATGTCTAGTTAGTAGTCAATGAGTGAGTATCATTTTTGAAAAGCTTATTTATACTTTTTTTCTTGTAGTACTCAAAATAATTAGCATTAGAAAAAAGTTTCAAGACACTTGGAATAACTTTCAAATCATTTATTTCTCGGGAATTATTTAAAAAAACTTAATTCTTTAAATTTCCCCACTGAAAAAAGTCAGAGAAAGCTTAGATCAGGAGAACGACGTTCTTGGTTCAAAGAAAATTGTGCAATGTGCCATAGGAGTAATGAAAACAAAGAGTATATGTATACTTCAAGGTCCTTTTTTATGGTCGACTCAGTTGAAGAAATCTTTAGCCACCTTGTTCTCAAATTTGAGCATTCCCTGACTTTTTTCTGAGGGAATATGTAAAAAACCACAAACAATACATTCTCTAAAACTTATTATATTACTCAAAGTTTGCAAGAAGTTACGCTCAAAATCTTGAAATCTATTTCTTAAAACAGCACAAGCTGTGCCTCATAAGGAGTAACGGATATTTTAAACATTTGTTATAAGTGCAGAATCGAGAACATTTTCTATGTTATGTAAAGCTATTTTTCATCGTTAGAATAAAAATAAATACATAAATAATTTAATATCTCTCTCTCAATATATCATCTCTATATATGTGTAATGTGTGTGTAATGTGTAGTAACCAATATTGTGTGTGTGTGTATGTATGTGTGTGTAACCAGCCCATGTGTGTGTCTGTGTAATGTGTATTATGTGTGTGTGTGTGTGTGTCTGTCTGTCTGTCTGTCTGTCTGTCTAGAAACGAACGTAAACTCAAAAGAAAGGAGTAAAATAAATTGAACAGAATAAATTCATGTTTATGAAACGATTAACTAAAATAATTAAGAGCTAGCAATAAGATGTTTAAGATTTAAAACATTTACTATATTTCTTTATCACATAGTTATGTAATTTAACTAGTATGATCTGTTTGTAAATACTTTAAGCACGAGTAATATTTCAGTGTTACATTATTTTACCAAAAATTATCTAACACCACGTACTTTCAGAAAAGTACCCCAATCGTGGAAAGTATTGTTTCATCGCTTTATCCTCTCCATTTAAAGAGGCAACACACGTCGAGGCATACTCTGATGCAATCAACAATAGCTGTCCATAAGAATTATTCGATATCTTCCCGTAAGATGTATTGAAGGTAAAAAAAAAACACACACACAATTTTGACACCTGTCGTTTTATTTCCTACCTTACGAGTTCGTTTGGAAAGATAAAGATTCTGGTCAGGTCAATCGAAAAGTTCCAAGTTGTTTTTCCGAAACGAGTCCTATGCCTATCTTGAACTGCGGATAGGGCTCGATGTCAAAGGAAAAGACGTCGCTCAGTTTCGTGAAACTGCTACACCGTTGTGGTGAAACTGAACAATCCAATTCACTCCAACTAGTTTCAGAGGTAATAAAATAGCAAATGGTCTACCCCTTATCATAAAAGATAAGTCTATTTTCACTGAGTTTCAAATGAATTTTTCTGTGGAAACAACAACACAGTCTCAAAGACAATAGTTTGAAAAACGTAAGAATAAATTTTAAATCACAAACTTTTATTTAAAGTAGGATGGAAAGGAATATAATTTTTTACTATAAAATAATATATAATTTATAAAAGCTTGAGGCACTTAACGAAAATAACTAGGTATAATTACCGGTAAATTAAGTATCATACCTACTTACTAGTACAAGATCAAAAGAAGCATTAATGCCTCAAGTGCTCATGAATTAAAGATTTCATGTAAAAAGTACTTTTATACCTTTTAATACATTCTTAAATATAAGCTCGATTTAAAAATTTTAGCGTGTTTATTTAATTTTTTAGTCTGGAAATTTACGACCGCAAAGCAATTATATAAGCAATACGTATGTGTAAAATTTCAACATCATTGAACGATGTTAAGTGAAAATTCCTGGCCCCCAAGGCCCTCCTGTCCGTCACTGCATGAGCATGCTATAGTATTGTATTATCACTCGAGGCATACATGAATGCAAAATTTCAGCTGTATCGGATGATGGAAGTAGGTTAAATTTCAAATATAAAGTACGAAGTTTAAATCCGTCACTGCTTGAGTATACTATTGTATTCTACTGTCATCGAATGTTTGTAAAATTTCAATTCAAAAGGTTGACAGAAAATTGGTAAAAATTCTAGTACAAATTTTTAACTAGAAAGACATACTTTACTCTTATGTCATCAACCCTCCAATCCCTGGAACTGAAATAATGAGTGCTTCTTGTAGATCTGAAACGAAGCGAGAAAGGAAGAAACATGTGGGAAATATAGTAAGTCGCCGCGGAGTGGTAACACTAGTGTGTTGTCCACCGAATGAGTAAGATACTCGTGTTAAGAGAGATATCTGAGTGAAAGCTGTTTAGGTTTAGGCTGTAATTAGTAATTTTTAATACACATAATTTTATTGATGGTGTATCATCAATAAATATAATCAACTTTCTGTAAGTGCAGATAATTCCTCGGCCATATAACATTACACATATGAAAATGGTAAGTTAAATAAAAGCTTATAAAAAATACATATTACAAATCAAAATTGCATAATCTAAGCTTATTTTCATCGTTATTAAAAAAAGTTAAAATGGTTAGTAACTTGCATTTGAATTTTTAAGTACTCTCATTTGAAAATGAATTGCATTGGAATATTATTTAATGTAGGAATTCTTACCATTTTTTTATAAAACAAAAATACCTGAAAGTCCTTTTTATGTCTGATATGAAGGAACGAAATTGAATACTTATAAAAGATAATTATAATCCCTTTTGTACTTAAAATGTTACATCAGATATGTCTAGCGTTAGTTATTTATCATAATTAAACATGTTTTTTTTATATACATTAGTATGAAATAAACACAAGCCACATAACACTGCATTTCATTCATAAACTAATGTTAAGGTTTTGTTAGTCCCTCTTAGCTAAATGGCTGCCTTCTTTAGGTAAGAACGAGAATCATGATCCCAGGGTATTCAAGCGAATTTTTTTTTCTTTCTCATGAGGTTTACTATTTCTGGTTAACATGCCAGAAATAGTAAACCCCATGAGAAAGAAAAAACGGAGTATGCTAGAGTTTCTTCTTTATTTCCGATCCTCCTTCTTTGTCAACCAGTTTTTACCTTTTTCTTCCTTTTTTATTGTGTAGACTATAGTTTAGATGAATGTTTGGGGCAGACTTGCCAGATTTGACTCTTTGCGTCATAAACTCTAACTACCCTTTATACACTCACTAAGGTTTCGTTAATATTTTCGCCTTATTAATTAAATTAAAAGCATCATTTCATGTATATAAAATGAAATACTCGCATATAAATGTAGCATGAAATAATAAATTTTAATTAAATGGGGGAAATACTGGTGTTAATTATTTTAAATACATTTAAAAATAAATAAAGATCAAGGAAACAATCAGTGCTTCATAATAAAGGTTTTTCAAGTTTGATCGTTGAAAATTATTAAAATCAGACTTCAGAAATAATGACTACAAAATGTTGATTACTAGTATGAATAAATCGATTGTTCAATTTCATCACTCTTAGAAGCAAAGCAAATGCTGTTGGTGACAGGCCTCTGAATTTTAGACCAAGGTTTAGACAGAGAGAGTAACGATTTTGCATCTAAACTTCCTCACCATACCAACGTGAAGATTTTGAGATTCGCTAGATTTAACATGTATAAGCCTTGATACAAGGCGGGACTTCTGTGAAATCAGAATTTGATCCTACAGAAACAAACATGGCCACGCCCTCATGTCCAAGATGACTCAGCTATCGCATCTGCTTTTCATACAAAAATAAAATAAATATTGCATGTATTTGATATAAAATGACTTTTAGTGAAATTTTCGTTTGCAAACCATTTGAGAAAGTACATTTGAAGCACAAATACTTCATCAACATTTTATATGAGTAAAAGCTTCTATAATAAAAAAAGACTTTTAGAATCATATTTCAAAATTCTCTTAGCATGGAATTGGAATATATATTTGAATTTCATTGTAATTATCTCGAATTTTGTTTCATAAAATAAACGTGATAAAACAAGATATTACTTAAACTTCATTATTAGAAACGATGTAAATAAAATGAAATTCGTTACTCTTTCATATAAATGATTTCATCTATATTTGATTCCGAATATTATTTAAAAAAATGCTTAATAGTAACATCAAGCTTTTCTTTGAATTTCATTTAAAAATATTCAAAACATTCAGTTAAAATACTTTCGCAATCATGAACCTAAGTGCATCAACAATTGCAGTAATTACTCCCTTTAATTTATATCTTCTATAAATTGCACTTTACAAACTATATCATTAAAATAAATTTTGTACATCAAATATTTAAATACGCTTTAGTTATTCCGAGTTTTATGAAATTCCCACAAAATATAAAAATGTTCTCGCTCTATTTAAATTCGTAATCTGTAATCATATAAAGATGCATATTTTTGTTACCATTTATTTTTTGCCAACAAAGCAAAATACTTATATTAAAGTTATTACAGATAGATCTCATTTAAGTTAGTTCATTTTAGTTAATTTTTTTAAAAAAAATATGTGTCTTAGCTTGATAATAAATTTAAATTCTGTGAAGTTAAATCCTTTATTAAAATATATATTATTAAAATTAATAATCATTTATGTTATTATTTCTATTACTTTTATTCTCGGTAACTTATTAATTATGGAAATGTAGTAAAAAAAGACAGACTGTAAAAACCACAATGTTAAACAAATAAAGTTTTAGGACTTTATTTAAATTTTCTATATGTGACTTTACTCATCTTTCAAAACTTTAGGTAAGAATAATTTCATGAAATGAATAAGTATGTTATAGGAAGGAAAAATTTGGATCAGGAAAAATTTGAGTGCAAATATTATTCATCTAAACTTTAGTTTAAGAGATATCTTCTTTTTTATAAATGGCTGGTAAAAAATTATAAACTAAAAATGCTTATAGAAGTATATGACTTGCAGATTGTGTGATATCAGAATCAAATGATACTAATTAAATATATTTTTCGAATAAAAGAAAAATAATCATTTCAGTTCGTCTTAAAAACAAAAATAGGTTGAAATGGATACATTGTTAAAAGTTTTAACTCTCCGATGGTAATATATTCAAGTATTGTATGGACTGAAGTTTATAATAAAATACTTAATATTTTCAAAAAAGTTGGGAAAATAGAAAAAAAAAATCTTATTAAAGTTATATAGCTTTGAGACTCTATGATATATAATATATACTTTTGAGTGTTGCATTATAATTTAGAAGAAGAAGTAACTTTTTTGTGCATTTCAAGAAGTAAGCCAAATTTAGAAAGAAAAAATAATTCCGTACTCGCAATCATTAGTATCCATAAAATTATTTTATATTTCTGCCCACATATTTCTCCTATTTTTAATCGCTTTTTAAAAATTGCTGTTAAAATACATATTAAAATAAATCATAAATTTATGTTTGAGAAATAATTATTTTTCGTGAATTTTATTTCAGTCCATTAAGAAATTTAACGTAGATATTATTTTAAAAGCAAAACTTTACATGCGTAAACATTAAAATAACTTCTTTACAAAAAAAAATCACATATTACAAATTTTATTCCTTGTCATAACAAAATCATATTTTACGCATAGGCAAATTCTTATTGGTAATTTTAATTATTGCATCCAAATACTAATGCTTACCTTCGATGATTGTTTATTAATGTTACGCTTAAGATAATACGATGTCTTTTGGCAAGTATGACACCTAACCCATAATCCATCTCCAAGCATTCCCAATGGGAAAGGTTGAGGTTCAACAAATTAAACATGTTTCTATCCCGCTACATGGGGGGGAGGGGTTAGTGGCCTTAAGACTGTGGAATCCACGACCCAACGAATTCGCGGCCATATCCACTTCGCTACCCTGACTGCAATGCTTGTTTCAAGATGCGATGATAAAAGGATTTGTAAACACAATTCGACTCCAATAATAGACATATATATATGTGTGTGTGTGTGTGTGTGTGTGTGTGTGTGTGTGTGTGTGTGTGT
>BMAW01054063.1:80961-109228 GCA_019974015.1 Nephila pilipes
TGTGTGTGTGTGTGTGTGTGTGTGTGTGTGTGTGTGTGTGTGTGTGTAAAATAATTTATTTATGCAATATCAGTTGTTCCCACGGCTTCAGACCTATAGGGATGATCCCTACTAGACTTTATGTCTGCGCCTGAAGTCCCTCGAAATTCCTCTATTCATCACACGCGTTCTATGACGTTTATTGTGAAAATTCCCTATTATATATCTTGGTGAGCTGCGAAAACACACTCTCTCATAATTTTACGTTCTTGCTGTTCTCTTACTCTTTATCCAGCAGCGGAATTGTATCTCCTGCCGGATGAAAATGGTCTCTCTCTCCACTACAATAAAATAAATAATTAATTATGAAATTGGCTGCGACTGTTTTTGAAATTTAATTAAATATGAATATTTTAAAGAATGGCATTTCATATATATATATATATATATATATATATATATATATCTGTGTGTGCGTGCGTGCGTGCGTGCGTGTATTTCAAAAATAATGAATAATTTAAAAGGACAATAATTTTTATATTATTATATATTAATAAAAATGACAATATTTTTTGATGATGTGCTTAATCATTTTATATATTTATATGAAATAAAAGTTATAAAAGTGCGTCATATATAATCATGCCCACCCCACCCAATATGTTTCTTAAAACATTTCATGTTCTTTTAGAGTAGCACTAAAAATTAATACCGCATTATCTTTCCTAGAATATATTTCAATCGGTGCAGAAAATGATGCATTATCTCTAGCGTAATAATGTTTTTCCATTTTTTATTATTGCACTGAAATATTTTAAGTGAATTTTCTATATGATGCTATAGTAACTGTATCCCTAATAAATATTACTATACCGTCTCATTCAGATACAAGCTAATCCTATTTAATCTTAAAACTTCCGAATAGTTTTAATGCAAAAGTCGTGTATTTCTTTAAAAAGTTTCTTTTAACTTCTTTACAAAATATTAATTCAATATTCATTTTTTCGTTTTATTTAGGAATGAAACATATAAATTATTAGAACATCTATACTTATACAGTTTACTTTCTATTTATTAATCCTATTATCCGATGAAACTAAAAGTTATTTAAGCCCTTATTCATCTTTGTATTATTTATTCTTAGTTTAAACATAATCCATCCACTATACATAAGACTTCCTCGCGACAGTTTATATAAAATTATCATAAAAAAAATTCCATGCAGTTAATATATATCATAAATATTTAGTTCCAAATAATAATGATAAAAAAATCCATAAGCTCATAAGAACTTAAAACTCATGAATTATGTTAACTGAATGCATGCGTTAAAAATAATGTTTATGGGTAAGATGCATAGCGATTATTAAGTTGAATATTGATGGAAAATATAAAGAAACGAGTGTAGTTTTTGAAAAAAGTAGCAAAACGATGCTTACATAAACTAGTTACATCAAGAATGTTTTATGCTCTCCTCAACAAACTGTTTTTTAAAAATAAAATAAAATAAATCACTATATAAAGCTATTACCATCTACTTTTTCAGCATTTTTATCGATGGAACGTTTTTAATAGTTTTCTGTTTTTCTTTGAAAATAGCAGTAATAAATTTGTGCTGTTAAATAATTCACTTGAAGTGGATTACATATTTATAGTAGCATTTTTTTTTTCTTTTTATAAAAAACATAAATATACTCCGTAGTTTCTAAAAATAAGTTTGTACAATTCTGTTTTTATTTCTCCGTAATATAAAGTTAAGTGTTTTAGCCATCACTTCGTTTAAGGGTTCTTATTGTACATTATTTTCCATAAATCTAAAGCATAGAATCCCAATCATTATTGGTCGATTGCTCCCTCTCGAAAAAAAATTTTCCTTTGCCTTTTATCGGGAAAAAAATATCCACCGTACCTTTTCCAGACAAATATATACTCCCGTTCTTGAAATCAGTGTTGCAGCTATAAATGTTTAGATTTTTAATAAATATTTAAAAAAATACTAACAAAAGTGAGAAGGGAAAAGAAATGTTTTTCATTCTAGGTAATTAAAAGCAATGATCCAGCATTGAGGAAAAAAAAGTAGTAAACTCCATAGCATTAGCATCACGCACGAAAATTCATGATGACGTGTCAGTAAGAGCCCTAATCTTGTAATTCCTTACCCAAACTTTTAAATATAAACTTTGTTGATCGACCCGGAACATAAGCACACTCTCTTAGATGCATTGCGTATGCTACAACTTATTCATATGTAAGTCAAAAAACTATTGGGAATAAAGCTATGATATACAAACATCTACTTTGAACACAAACTGACCTAACTTGAAAGATATTTAGAACTATTTGTTGAAACAAGCATTCGATTATTTTTAGTATCAATCAAGGTTTTCAGCACATTCTTGTGATTATAGTCTAAGGGAGAGTTGGTTTGTCCTCTGCACCCACTAAATAGCTTTGAACTAAAAAAGCCTCCTGATATTTTTCTAGGGGGGCAATTTTAGTTGCTCACCAATAGGCAGTACCAATAATTTTAGGGACCATTGAATTAAAATATATTTTTACTGCTTAATATAATCCTTATTATCAATCTATCTATCGTTTGAGTATAACCCAAAAATATGTATTATATTTTTAATTAATTATTTTATTAAGTTGATTATTGAAATTCTCAAAAAGAAGTGGAAGGAGCATTACGAGGACTAGGTGTACGGACTATTCAGCAAGAATGTTTTAGTGAGGACAATTCAATGCACACCAAACTCCATGATGTAAATTGTAGAACAAGACAACACAGCACAATGAAAAGTACAAACATGAAAAATGAAATAGTTTTGGGTTTAGCATGTATATGGCAACAAGAACAATAATGATAGAAATGTAATTATTTTCTTTTTGCACAGAACATTTTTTTAAAAAAAATTCAATTTTTCATAACTCTCAATATTTTTAAGGTTATACATATGCTTGGAGCAACAGAACTTGTGTGCAACAATTGGAAAATTGTCTTTCTGCTCTAAAGCTTGTGTTAATTTCTAGATGTTTGGAGAATTATATTTATTAAGTTTGTTGTACTTCTCATCACGCCATGTTGTCGTGCTTTGAATCGTACCGCTCTAAGTTAGTTCTGTGCTGAGTTGTCCTGCGCTGAATTTTTCTAGATTCACTGAGCTGTCGATAAAGAACTTCATTATTTTAAGGCACTTTCGAGGGACGAGGATAACATTAAGCTTTACTCAATGCCACTTGAAGCCATTAAGAGTAAGTTTGATTTAAAATCCACCAATCTTAGGATTCCGTGCAATGATCTTTAATGGCATTAAGTTCCGAACTCAGAAATCGACTCGAACATCACTAGTTCTAAGCTTGCAATCTTCAGTACTAAACTTATGGGTCGTTGATCTACTTAATAAAATTAGATGATTTTTAATTAAAACCTACTAAATGGCTTTTGAGAAAATATCACATAAGTTATCACAATAATTTCAAGTCGCTCTTCAAAGAACTGTGCAATATACGAGTAGGTAACGTAAAGTTTTATTATTGAAAATAATCGAAATATAGAAACTCAATTTATATTTCGTACACTTAAGACTTCTCTACATAGTCAATATTCAGAGTTACATATTTATCCCAGCATTTCTTGATCTTTTGAAGCCTATCATTATAGAACTCAGCATATTGCTCCGAAAAACCATTGTTCCTCCTCTTGAATAACGCGTGTTTGTGTGATCAAATCTCCGACAATGTAATGATTTTTTGAATTTTGTGAATAAGACAAAGGCGCTTGGAAGATCCAAAAAATAAGGTAGGTGTGAAAAAATTTCTAAGCCAAAATCACTTTGAATCCTCAATCGGATCCCAAGATGTGGAGGAAGTGCATTATGGACATAAAGAACAACGCCTTCGGTGATCCTACCGCTTCATTTCTTGATTATATCATCATGTAATTTGTTCCGCACGGTGCAGTAAAATATATTAGTGATGGACTGAACCTTCTATATATAATCTGTTAAGATGACTATTCGATAGTTTTAATAACCAGATCATATGACCTCCTCTGAAGATATCGTCACTCCTCTGAAGATATCGTACTGAAGATATCGTTCTTGGGGAAACTAAGTCACTGTGGTTTCACTCCTTGATTATCTGTTTGGTCTGCGGAGTTATTCATAATTACCAAGAAAACAAATATATCCTCTCAGTCTTGTTCCAAAATATTCAACATCTGCACTAACACGTCACGTTGGGTCTGCTTCTAAAAGGAGTCAGTAATCTTGGAGCTTGAAGTGCTGATATCCTTGACATGTGTTCTTTGAGTTCTTCATGAATAGTATTCCACACAAAGCCCCAACTACGATCAGTCTCTTTCTTGATATTTGGATGGCTTCTCTTCGATATGATAGAATAAAGTCCTCTAAATCTTTCAATGTGACAGTATTGTCTGAAAAATGTGGTCTTTAACTTTTTTGGATCATCTGTGAGAGACTCGTGGATAGTTTAAAAATTCCTTTTCCACACCACAATAGTGTCATATAACTAAGTATCAATCCCATAAACAGTCCTTATTGGATCACTGAACTCTGTAATCTTTCAAATGAAGGAACTTAATTACACTGAAAGCATCTCCATACTATGGGTTTCATCAATCTACTAAGTCCTGAAACCAAACAAATCAACATTAATAGCTGCGATTTACGATATTGTTATTTACATTATGTAATAAGAACCAATTAAGATGCTCAACAAATTTTATCCAGATAAATATAGGTTATTTCTTAGTAATAATTAAAATTTAACGATATCTCCTCGTATACTCAAAGTAAATTAATCTTCAGATAAAAAATATTTATCATTGTTACAAATATTCTTAATTCTTTCTTCCTGACACACTTTGTTATTTATGGAACCCTCAATCACGATGTAAGAAATAAAAAAATCAATTGGTTTCCCTCGAAAGATTTTATTTGGTTATAATCTATAGAGTCACAGAGCTCATTTTGAGCCCTTAATATTTTGTAATTTTCTTAATTGAATTTTAATTACCTGTGTTTAGTATATATATAAATAATAAAAAATTAACAAAATCTCTAAATAAAACAAAATAACCAAGTGTAAGCGATTTTAGTTTAAAACAACTTATACCACCTAAACAATTCAGTAGTTAACGTATACCTTGATATACCTTCATTCTCAAGTTTACTATGTACAATAAAAGAAACCATTCATGATTGATCACCATTTCTTGAGATTTTACACTGGTTTAAATATCTCTTTCTGCGCAATACTTGGTCATTCAGAACCCTATTTAAGGATATTAATGTTAATGTTTGAAGGCTTAACGTCAATATATCAACTCAATATTACGTGGGATTGCATTACATGCATATAGTATTATGTGTGACTAATATATCCGTGCTTATTATTTAAGCGACTATATGCATTTATGCATATTGAGTATATGATTAAATCCTTTTATGTGTTATATATACTATTATAATTTAATAATATGGTAAAATAATAGTGTAATAACAATTTGAGTTATTTAGTGACTAATTACTTATTGCTTATAATATATATGAGAACTGGATCTTAATATAGATATTGTAATCATTGATATATTAGTGGCATAAATTAATTTAATACGACGCATTCAGTGCTATAATATTAGCGTGATCTGGTGTACTAAAAGGAATTTCGTAATTGCAAATTTTATCATTCGACATCCATCTCCCCTGTCTTTCAAAAGTGAAGCTTCAATGTCATGTATTCTAATTATAGACAAAAAGTACTTATATAAGTATTGAATAAAAAATATATCGATATCTGTACTGTGGATAGTTTTATTTTTTTTTATTGATTTAGTTATTGAAATACTATAAAACTCCATCGGAAAAATTTTTAAAGTTAATTCTTTATTTGAAGTAAATTGAGTCTTAAAGTTATTTCTCTACTTTTCTTGTAATCGTCCAACTTCTCCAGCTGAAGATATCGTTTGAGACACTTTCTTTTCATGTTACATGAATTCATGCACATACAAAAATTAGTAAAAACTTATCAATGCATAGCCTCGAGCATGCAGAAGCCTGGGGCTTCTCTTTCTCGGATTGAGTAAATGTCATGAAAGAAGAGAAGAAAAGTTAAATCTTAAAAGTTGCAAAAGGCAACTGCAGCAAATCTCGGACAAGTGAGGTAGGATGAAGGGAGGTTGGAGGAACATGTTCACTTAGCAGCCAGCCAATGGCGTAGCGTTCTTTTGGCACTCAGAGTTGGAGTAGCCAAAATTATTTGCGAAATGAGAAAGAAGTACGGGCTCCAAAGCACGTTTCCTGATTGGATGTTGAGAAGACTCTTATTGCAGGAACTCGTAAGGTACAAAAATTAGTAATCTCCTACTGCAATAATTAAAATTCCAATTTTGAACAATTATAGAAAAATTCCAGAATTTTTAAGCCCATTATAATGTATGAATATATGTTTGAGGATGAAGAAAAATCCTTCAGTGCCTCATTTTTAACATAAGGATTTCAGTTAAAACAGTATATTTGTTTTACAGAATAAAAAGAAAATATTTTGTTCTTCTAGATTTTTAATCAATAAACTCCTCTGATACATATTTAGTAATTAGTTAGGTAAACTACTTAAGGACAGAGCACAAATTTTATTCCGAAAATTACTAGAAATTTGAATTTCAATTTAGGTTCTCTGTATAAAATGCATATTTAGATCTCTTTATCTTTTTCAAGATTATTATTTAACCGTTATATAAATTATAGTTTTATGTATTTTAAAGATAGTTTGCTAATATATTTAAGGCAGCAAGACTATAGTTAATCTTTCCTCTTCTTCCATTATGAACAACAACATTAAGCACTTACAACTTTTAATAATCTTTATAGTTTATTAGTAATTAATTATACCAGCTAAATTATCCAAAAGTATTGATGACAACAAAGTAATCAGCATAATTAACTATTACAACATTTCTATCATTCACACATCCTCAATAAAAGAATGTTAGGTGATTGCATGCAAATCATGCGTTGAATAATCGAGATAGTAACATCGCTATTATTCAATTATATCTTTTTTTTTCAACACAAATTAATCTTTCTTACTCTCTAAGCCAATATGACAATCATGGATACAGAATTATTAAAGTAGAAGAACACAAATCACTGATGTTGTTAGCATTAGTATGAAATGAAATGAAGTAATAACGCAAGATTCAATGGGAAAAAGTGTAATAATTTGATTAGCTGAGATAAAATAAGAAACTATATTTATTCAAGTCTGATGTATTTTATTAGAAAAAAATGTGAATAATTTGATTAGGTAAAATGAAAGAAAAAAAAGATAATTTACAAGTGATTCCTATTTTTTTTTTCAGTAAATAAAATATGTAGCGCACTCAAGTTTCATTCGGAAATATAAATATTTTTAATCATCTATTGGAGGCGTGAAATAATTCTTTAGAGTTAAAATTAATCTAAAAAATACAATCTTGATCTTATTTTCTTATTAATTGTGAAAAATATTCCTAATGGAAAACTGTTTTCATTTTGTAAACAGTAATTCATGAAAATGAATTTCTTCATATTTGATATTACTTTTATGATATGTTAGGCAATAAAAAATATATTTTAGAAACGTTTTTTTTACATTTTTAATATCAGTTGACTTATAAATCTTATTTGAATTTCTCTCCATTAAAAAATTTCTAAGAAGAGAAAAAGACATTAATTAATGAGAATCGGCAATTTTTGTATTCTTTCACACAAATTATTTTGAAATTCTAAAGCTTTTAGCTCTTAAGGCCTTCTAAATGAAGTTGTTAGATTTTATTTTTAATCAATAAATAAATATACTGACTGATTAAAATGTATACTATACTGTTACTAAATAACTTATTAAAAAACTTCTTCTTCCTCAAAATTGTTTAGCTTTAAAACTGTTAATTAAAAGCAAAATTATTCTGCTTAAAAAACACATTTTTCAATATGTAGAGTTTTTGCGTATTTTGTTCTAGCGATCATAATTCCACATTTAACAATGAATTCATTGAAACACAAAAGTTAATTAATGTTCGTAGACTACTTAATAAAACCTTCCAGAAAAATAGAAGTTACAATTCTTAAAATTACTCCCAGAAATTTTTAATTTAAATGCAAATAATTTATTTTTGGAACAGTTTTGAAAGAAACGCGAATATCAGAATCTACTTTTTAAATACATTATATGGAAAAGTTTTTAAAAAAAGTGAAGATTCTTTAATTCTGCAATTACCACAAATTGTGTGTGTGTGTGTAAAGGATTAAAGTTATTTTATTCTTTAAAAATTTATGCTGAATGGTTTGTTTACGCTTAGAGCATTGAAAGAAAAGAAGGTTTCCTATTTTTATTAAATTTATTAACTTCATATCCAAAATTAAATAAAATTAATATTTCAAATGTAGAATAGCAGATAAAAGTGTAATTAAAATTTTCTTTCAAAATAATGATATTATGTTTCTTTCTACATTCTTGAATGTTAGAAGAAATTCTAAAAATTATTTCAATAATGAATGAACATTGTTTAATTTAGAATTGTAACAAAGATTAAAAATCTTTTGCAATTTATTTTAGGAAAATACTTTAAAACAGCAACAGTTAATTATGTAGAGTTAATTAAGTAATTGTCTGTGTTTATCTTTTTCCTAGTCATTATTTTACAAACCGTTTTTTGTTTCCTTATTTGGAAATACGGCTTTTCTTCGTGGATATTTTCATCATCAATTCACGTCCAATTAAAAATATTTCTTTTTCTACTTTGCAACACTTGCAAAATAAGTGAACATTTGTTTCTAAATTAGGTCAATAATGTTTAAAATTATTTTCGAGTTTATTCAACAACAGTACAACAGCCTGTAAATATTTTATATATAGAGGTTTCTCGTTACTAATATTTGATAAATTTACTAAGGAAAATAATTATAAGCAATTGTTTTTTCATCTAATTATATAAATGATATGCAACATAAAAATTAAATTTAAAATTTATTTTATCAAAAGTGCTGTTGTGAGTGAGTGACTTTAATCAACAATTAAGCCCGGGCATAACAACTTGCTTTTTCCATGACTGAGATACATTTCACAATTTATATGTTCAATAAAAACCATATGATTTTCTATTAAAACTCTTTTTTTTTACTTAAACTAGATAAAAATATTATTAACCTTTAAAATAATTATTTTTATAATTTTTCTTATTTTAAGTATTAAGTAATTATATTATTTTTAATTTTTTGTAGACACTGTCTTTAATTGAAAAAAATGGATATACTATAAAAATATTGGTAATAATATTCTCAAACAAGCATTTTTATAAATTTAACAGATAGAAACTTAAAATCTTTTTGGTTCTACTTTATTCAAAGACCTTGTCTTATTTTTACATTGTCTAAAGCAATGGATTTGTAATATTTTTTTAAATCGTTGAATTTCCCTGGAAAAATTAAGAATTATTTTTTTGATCAATTTCTTTAAAAAAATGGAAACATGATACTTCCGTTCCTCTGGAAAATATTAACTTTTTAAACCCCATAGGAAAACTAATTTTTGTACGCTTTAATTGTTAAATGCTTACAAAACGTTCGTTAAAACCTATAAATACATTTTGGTTCATTAAAAAAAAACGTTTCGCCATATTTTGTTGCAACATTGTTAAGCCTTTAGAGTTCTTTTTTCTTTTTAAAGAAATAATTCAGGGAATGACATATCTTGCAGAATAATATGTGCATTTTTTACTTTTACTGAATTTTCATTGAAATATAGAAAAAAAAATTGAATTTGAAAAAAGGGAGATAAGTTGCTGCGCTTTATCTTTCTCCTCAAGATTTATGAGAATTCTAAAAGAAAGACGATAAATATTTGAACATAAAAACGGTCAAAAAACTAGAAGAAAACTTTTGTATTAAAAAATTTTTAAGGTTTCATGACATGTTGTGATGGATCCTATTTATTTTATGCATAGAATTTCATGAAGGAAAGATAAGTACTTGATCCAGAAATTGACTTTTTATTGCTGAGAGATGGCAAAAAAATTATATATTCTCTGAAACAAAGGAGTTAAATAACTTCCACATACCTCTAATATTTAAAAAATTTGAGATTTGTTTCTGTTTTGTTCAGTTTTACTTGAAATTATAGATATATAAAAATTTGGAGAGAAATAGAATCATTATTTTTAAACTTTAGTTATAGATGTTGATAGCGACATGACAAAACCAAATCATAAATAATAAAAAATTTTAATATATTCTGCAAATTACAGTTTAAAATCGTGCAATATATTTTATCAAATAATGTTATATTAAGATATGTAAAATAATGCTATATGAAGATATATAACTTATTAAATTTCTAAGCTATTCTATAAAAACTAATTTTATTATATTGTTCAACAATATTACGATTGCCTCAAAAGTTGTCATAAAAGCCATAAAACACTATTTTTCAAAAGGAATAATAAAAATATTTACATTATACTAAAATTTTATCGCTTACTGTTGAAATAAAATAATTTTATAGTTTATAGTCCTATTATTTTATTTTAGCATTCCCTCAGAGCTGGAATTGCATGGAATCAAAATATGTCATATAGACATGCAATAAAAAATCAAATTTGCTTAAATTAAATGGAATAAATATCAAGAAATAAAATGGAAATGTATGAATACACATATGTATTTAAAGACACTTTACTCCATCAATAGCTGAATATTTTACAGTTTTAATAACGTACACATTTTAATATATATTTTTTCAGTAAAAATTTATACAATATCATGTAAAAGTTAAATTAAAGAAACTAGTCATTTTCACCATTTATTGAGACTATTTTGATATAAGATCTCAGCATTGCGTTTTGCTCTTCTCGTTTTTCATGAGCATGATATTATTTATTTAAAAATTCATGCCATTCAGACAACCACCTGTAGCTTCACACTAAAACATTTTTTATTTAAAGATTACTGTAATACTTCCGAATCGAATGAAATATCAATGTATAAGTACTTTTTGTAAGAAATGTATTTTCAGTTTTAGGGAAATATGATTTTCACGTATTGGTTTGAATTTCCCTTTTTTAAAATTTAGTAGCTCATGGTTTCTTAAAACATTTTTAACTAAATAAAAAAAGAACTAAATAACTAAGTTCAGTATTGAATTTCATATCCAAATTTAACAATATTATTCGAATACTTTTCGAAAGAGCGTGCATTTTTTTTATTTCGCATTAGAAAAATATCATTGATTTAGGAATTATAAAATTATTAGTGAACACTTATTAAATGTTAATGAGAAAAAAATTATAACAGTCATTTTTAGAAAATTTTATTTCATTCATATTCATATTTTGTTCTAAATTTTGGAGAACCCTTATTTGTGTTGCTGAAAAAAAATAATGAGACAGTTTTGATATGTATAGAAGACGGATTTTTTAGTGCAAATATAACTATTATTTTAAATATAATTTTCCATAACACACTGCATATTCTTAAACTAGATTCAGTTAAGTACCGAATGCAGAAATTTTATATCATCATAGCAAAAAGATAAATAGTTTTGTTTATTTTTACCAGCAAAATAAACGATGATAAATCTATAAGAAATAATATCAATTGAAATCTATTTTAAAATAATATTACACAATATTATGCATGCAGTTAAAGGAATACTATATATGGGCTTCAATAAGAATTAATTGATTTTCAAAGTGCGGTATATAAGTATTTCAGCTACTTATGAACAAAAAATATTTAAAAGATGGAATTAATTTTCTCATTCCTCAATAAATGCAATTATAAGTATTTTTAGCAATTTTTGAATATTGTATTTTTAGTAATTTTTTTTCAATTTCATAATCATAAGTGCATTTCTTTCAAACTTTATTCAAACTTCACATCAACAAAATTAACAAATTAATATTTTTTTTTAATTTCCAACAATTTGCTTAACTATTTTTGGCATTACGAATTCTTAGCAATTATATATGTATATCTAAATATTTATTTCGCAACATTAAATACATTTAATTCAGACTTCATTTGCACTGCATCACATTAGCAAAATCAACAGAAGCGAATTGTTTAAATTAGAAAATATCGCTCAAATAAACCCGTCATTCTTATTACTTCAATGCAAACAAATCTGTCTCATATATAGCTGCATTGGATAATGGTGACTACCGTAAAATCGATGCGCTTCATTCAACACCGTATATCATTAATCGAAATATCAATCGATTCCGGACAATGAGTGATACTCTTCTCATCCCTTTCTCATTGTCATTGGTCGTTCTACTGTTGCGATGAACAATAAGAAGTAATGCAAATATCCAGTAATAGGAATCCGGATATTGGGCCATTTCCCGTTTCCTTTTCAAGGAGTTTTGATGACTGCAGTTGGTTCAATCTTCGAGGAATTAGATTAGGTTATGTTGGGGTCATAAAGCCGAATAGGGAGAACGTTTTAATTTAAATCTGAAAGGATAAACTGACTAGCGGGGGAGGAAATGCTATAATAGCTTGAACGTATTGATGATATTTACGGAAATTCTGAGCAATTATTGCTCAACAATTAATATTCATTTGCTTTAAAATTAGGACGAAGATTTTTGAAATAATAATCATAAATTAATTTTTCATAAGGTTAAGTTCAGTATAAGTAAAGGTCATGAATTATTGTGTATATCAGTGAAAACATTGAACCATCCAGTCTTATAGTGATATAAGGTTGGGTTAAAGTTTTATGCTTTTTTTGTCTCTTTTTCCCATCCCCAAACATCATAACAATTTTATTGTTTAACTAAATCATTTTATTAATCTAAATGTATTTTTCAAAAAAAAAAAAAGGTGTTTTAAAAAATTGTCGCAATCAGTTATAAAATTTCGAAAATGAAAAAAATAATAATAATAAAATCTAACTGCAAATATTTCTTATTTCTGTTTGCTCATTAAATGTAAGCTCATGAAATCATTTCAAATTGAACATGAGCTTATTATTAGGTAAGATTAGGCTCATGTCGACTAAACTGTATCTAGTTAGAGACACTGAAAATAAGATTCTTAAATTAAATTTTTGGGAGGGGGAGGGGGGATATCTACATAACTCTATTATTTAGAAAAAATATGATTATATGAATCTTTGACTGTTTTATGCTGATGCCAATTTTTTGCTTCATTTTATGTCGAACTGAAATGATTTGCTTTAAAATAAAATTTAAGATTGAATGTTATGTAAAAATTATCTCAAATTTTTTTAATTCATTGGAAAAAAAATAATTCTTATTTTTGCCAATTTTAAGTATTTTTATACAAGGTTAACACAAATGAATAACCCGATTTTAAAATTTTATATATTTATGTAACTATTAAACATATTATAATAAGTGATGTACTAAATTAAAGAAAAATATACTAATTTTTATTTTCAGTTAAAAATGTTCAATATGTGACTCTTTTTTTTATTACACGAAAAACATCCAATCTGTAATCATGCTCATTCCAAACATTTCGTATTGTCACACTAACAATGGTTCATGATGCTGCACAAATGCGTGCTTTAAGATCTTGCAGACGTTTTGGCATCGATGGTGCACTAACAATGTCTTTGATGCAACTCCCAAAAAATCATGTGTCATAAGATCCAAAAATATTCATGGCCATGTAATTAATAGTAAATCATTTTCACCTGAACACTCCATCCATTGATGTAGAAGCTCCTCATTTAAGTAGGCATGCACATACAAAGACCAATGGGCTCCATCCTACTGAAACACAAAATATATGCTATCCTTAGGCGCGCGGTTGTGGAAATAACCAGATTTGTAATATGTCAAGATAATAATTACCTGTTACCGCTTTTCAGCAGAGAATAAAGACCTATACGATTTAGAGACATAGCAAAATAAACTACTTTTTAGTAAATATCTTCACTACTGCAGAATTTCATTGGGAGTTTCACTTTCCTACACTTCTAAGACTATTGACATTTCCTGATCAATGGAAGGTTGAATCTTCTGAGAAAATCAGTTTATTTTCGAAATATTCACTTTCCAATTCTCTTGTTTATGAACACAAAAGTCATATTGATGAATATTATCATCCGCTGTTACATGTTGCGCCAATTGTAAGTGATGATATGACTTGAAATTCATTTTTTTTTTTTTTTTTTTTTTTTTTGTAAAATTTTCGGTGCTGTTTTCTGAGGAATTCCAAGTTCGTAAGTTACAGATGTTGTAGACTTGCGTGAACTTCAAAGAAAACTATGTCCTCCCCCTCTTCATTGTTTCTTCGAAAATGGCATCGACAGGGGGGGAGGACTCTTTATATTTCTCTTTAATGGCATTCATTACTTATTGCAATACGTGTAATAGTTTCAAAAATATAAATTTTTTAAATCCGATTACTTTTTAATACTATCCCTGTAATATGTAAGTATTTTTTTCATTGACTATGTAAGTAATTTTAATAATTTACATATGTTTGTAGTGTTTTTTTTTAAAAAAAAAAATAGCAAATTTATCTGTAAAGTTATGGCTTGCCAAGCAAAGGTCATGTAGCCTATGGTTTCTGTCTTCATTCATTACTAATAAGGGTTCCATGGAATGTGTAATATAACAAAATAAAAAAAAATGAACTAACTCTTACAAAAATAAAATCTTTCTAATTTTAAGACTTCATGCAAGCGCCGTGATTCAGTTTTGCGCTAATACTTACATTTTCAACTTTTATCCTGTGAAATAATATTACGAGTGTCAGATTGCATTTGTAAATCCTTTCAAATAATAAAGCGTAGAATAATCTCTAAACTAAATTCCAAAATATTATTAACGAAGAAACAATGAATAATTATAAATTGCTCGTAATACAGAGTGGCAATATATATTGAACATTATTATTCAACTTTATAATCACACATAAAGCCTCCTTTTTATCTATCGAACACATAAAAGCTACTCTAATTTAAGCGATTCTTCAATAAAACCATTGAAGAAAGTTAGTCGCAGTCAGCAATATAAATAAAAATATCGAATGAAATAAAAGAACATTTTTCTATTCAAAATTTCTATTCCTACCATTTATATGGGACATATTGAAAAGAATACCAAAAAGATTTTTTTGGGTTATTTACAGTTAAAAAGAAAGTGTTTTTGATATGTAATTAGACAGTATCTAATATTTTTGAAAATTAAAGAAAGTATAAAACGTTTCTTTTTTAACACATTTAATTAGTGATTATTTTACAAAATTTTTCAGTGGAATACTCTTCATAAAACAGTATATTTTTTATGAATCGTGAACTAATTTTCGTTCTTTTCAACATGATTAGTAGTTTATTTGAAAATACACTCCATTAAAGAAAGTATTAGAGTAAATGCGTCTTGGTACTGTAACATCAGTTACTGGAGAAAATAATTTCTTCTACAGATTTTACATTAAAAGAGTTTCTGGAATGGCAAATCAATACTAGACGAACTATATAACGCTTATTTTTATTTGAACTAAGTCATTTCACAGACTTTCTGCTTGAGATGTAAAATACAGTAAGCTTTAACTTAAGGTAAAAACAAGTAATATAAAAAAATTAAGTCATTTCGTACTTAAGTTAACAAAGAAAATTTTTATTTTAGTTACTTTTTATTAAATAATTACAATTAATTTGAATATGTATATACATTTTAATCACAATATTAAGTTGCAAAAGAAATTTTCTTCCAGCGATCTACACACTTCGTCACTGAGGATATTTATTCCTAAATTTATATCCTGCTAAATATCTTATAGAGGATAAATTTTTTTTCCCCAATGTAAAACTGAAATTAATTATTTGAAAATCAAATAAAAAAATTTATGCTTTGACGAGATTAAATCTGAAGGCATGATGATTCTACGCTGACGCTCCACCAACTTTGCCGTAGCAAGACAAATGACATTATAGAAGCATTGGCTTGTTTCTTAATTCATCCGGTAAATTAAATGGTTTGAATGCAATTTAGCCCGACCACCCTTGGCTACAGGAATTATTTGGTGGTATTTTGCCAAATGTTGCTACCCTGGTCAGTTTCGTGGACTTAACGTTCAGGCAAAAAAAAATCGCCAAGTTTGGCAATTTTTGAAATCGCGCCAAGCTGTTGGATTAAACTGCATTTTCGCCAATTAAATTTAATTAAATGAATTAATATTTTAAAAAACTGTATTAACATCAAGTGTCATCCACTACAAGTTTAAAAAAATGTATTTGAACTTGAGTGGATGAATAAGAAGTACTTTATTAACGATTGAAAATTTTAACAAGATTTATATAGGGAGAATGTGAGAAAATAGTAGAAATTTAATAATTATTTATCAGTTAAGTGAAACTGGTAAGCTGCAACTGAAACTCGTGAATTTAAATTATTTTTCATAATGAATACATAAATACACAATAAGTTAAGATACAATGTCTATTGGCGACTATTTCTCATTATGAAATACTGTAACTCACAACAATAGTCTTTTGACTTAATAACGTCTAAGAACGCCATTTTATACTACAACAAAAAAATTTTAATACATTTCACCAAATACACACAAATTGAAACTTGAAAGGGGCGTGGTCTCTCTAGAAAAAATAAAATGAATGGCTTAAATGAATTACAGGATGGCTTAAAATTATTTACAAAATGAAATAAATAAAAATTAGAAATAATCTTAAGCAATTTCTTCAATTTTTGCTGATATTCATTTCTGAAACAATGAACTCCACATGTACTTCTTAATTAATAATATAGCATTTTATTTTTATTCAAATTATTATATTATCACATACTGAAAAAAAATGTTTAAAACTCCCCCTTTCGAATATTATTTGGTAAATAAGATGCTTACTCCCACATATTTTATAATATTTCTATCAAAATAATGTCTTGAATATATTTTAAGATAACTGAGATCTATTTCCAATATTTTAATAATAGATAACTTGAATATTAAATTTCATTCTACAAAAAAAAAACAGGTTTTATAATCTCAAAATGTATAATATTTTTTTTTCTTTTTGAATATTTTGTACAAGAAATCTTTGTATCTAAATAAAATAAATTCGGCAATATTGCATTATTTTTTTAATCTTTAATCATTAAGCTACTTCCTGTTGCAGTAGCAAAAATAATTCCTGCACCTGTATCATTTTTCTTACAAAAAGAATAATTCTAGTTATTTTTGTAAAAAAATATTTTTGTTTTTATTTCCTTAAAGAACACTCAAAATTAATATTCATTCAGCAAAATAGATGAAATAAAAATCCAAATATTACAACAGTAATTCAAAGTATTGAAAAAAAGGATTATTCTCGTTGATATTTCGTAAAATATGTAAAAAAGATATCAACGTGATATAATATGTTTATTTTCCATTCATCCTTTAATCATACAAATTGCTGAACATAAATATTTATTTGTATTCTATTTTATAAAGAAGTAAGAAATCAAAATATTTTTACAGTTAAGAATTGTTGCGACTTACTTTCTGAATTACAAAGTCTTTTAGAAGTGTCTTAACAACTAATGTTTATTATATGTTTTACAAATTCAATAAAGATGATAATAACTATAATTGTGTGTGTAATTAATGTTACTTGTTTCAGCAACATTATAATTCAATCAAATAACTTAATTATGCGGAAATACCTTTTAAGCGAATGAGTAGTAAGCGAAAGTTAAACTGAATGCAAATAATGTTGAAGAAAATTTAACATGATTAGTTATATGACCTTTATTTGATTATTCCACGTATTATGTAACAAAATGTGTTTGAATAATTTTTGGAAAACTTCATAACGAAACATTTGTGTGATTTCTGTAAATATAATATGATTACCCCGCCAGCATAGAGTTGGATAATTTTACTATTTAGATAAACCACCCAAAGGTACTGATGTAAACGATTGTCATTTTAACTAAGTTACATATCAGCATCGAACGAAGCCTTTTTTAATTTGATTTATGCTTTTCATACATAAATTTGTTTTTCCAGAAAACGATGCAGCGACGAAGAAATTAATATGAATTTTAATTAAATAAATTTGAAATCATGTGAATGAGCAGGTGTTTGCAATATTAAGATGCAAATGACGTATTTATGCAAATAAAAGCAATTTTTGTTCAAAGACTGGTTAGAAAGGTGTACATGCTTTCTTAGTATAAAGGAGGAGGATATGCATAATTAGAGCTCTCAATAATTGTTCCGTTTGAGCAATTTATTTATTCAAGTAGGTGTTTCAAATGTTGTTATACTGTAATCATGATTACCGACAATATTTTTTACAAAACGCAGAGTGTAAAATAACTTTTATTTTAATTTTATAGGTAGATCACTTTTGGAGTATCAGATCACTGTTCAATTCTTTATCGCTTGCTTCAATTTTAATTACATTAAGCTTAAATATATTCAATTAAATAATTTATCCTTTGCTTTATTTTTAAATACATGTAGATTATGCAATATTTAATTTAATAATATATTGTTTCCTTGAATTTTAATATCGGAAATGTTTACTATTGTTTATTTCTCGATAGTTCATCGTTTACTTTAATACTTATATTTAATTGAGTAATTTAATAATAATTATAACAAAAACGCAACTTGGGTTGCTAAATTTGTTCCTTGCAAAACTATGTATAGAACTTTTATCAGTTTTTAATTTGTTTTTTGTTTGTTATTTATTATTATTTTATTTATTTGATACATTTATTTTACTTTATTTTATTCATTTATTTGCTTATTTTTAAATCTTGTACCACACTTTTCTTCTAGAAGTTTGAATCTCGGAATTAATCTAATCTTCAAAATTCTAAAGCAACTTTTTTTGTATATTTTCTGGCACTATCGTAAATATTTGATGACACATGTTAATATATGCTATGCATCTTTAATGCACCATTTTATCGTTTAATTGGTGTTTATTGTATTGTTAATCTGAAACGGAACGCAGAAAGACTAAATCTTTAATTTTTATTTAATCCTGAAGAAATTCTGTATAAATGTGCTTATTATTTATTTAATAATAATAAATTCGTTAACGAACAAAAAAGAGGAAAACTTTAATTTTTGTTTAATCCTTAACAAACTCTGAAAAATATTTTTAATATTTCTTTAATTTATTCATAAGTTTTAATAAAGCATTCATATTTTTTTTGGTTTCCAAAATGTTTAATCATTTTTTTAATATAATTCAAAATTGCTTCTCGTTATATAAACCATTATATAACTTTTTTATCACATTTTTATTTATATTTTGACATAAAAATAAGAAGCTATTTAAGATTTCTAATTGCATCATTAGTAGAAGGGAAAAGAAAATTTAATTTTTGCAGCGCAATTGTTTTAAGAAAAAAATATCAACATATTTTTTGCAGTAAAATTTTTAAATAAATTACAAAAATAATGAAAAACCAACGTGTTATTTCTACTATACAATAAATTTATAGTTTTAAGGAATTGTAACTTGTAAGTAAAATATAAGCTATCGAGTATTTTTAACACAAAAAAAATATTTTGAGGGAAAAAATGGAATAGAAACGAAGAGTCATTACAATTTTTTTTTTTTAAAAAAAAAGAAATAAACTTAACGCAATAAACACACTAAGTGATTGAAAAATTATTTAATATGACTATTTTATGGTAATAATAACAGATAACTGGTTATGTTGTTGTTTTTTTCAGTCAAAAATATTTTTACTTAAATTTGGTTTGGTTGTGTGTGTCCCCAATTGTCTGTAATCGACTTTTTTCAGAAGACCTTATAAATGCTTTAATTCGTCAAAAAAATAAACAACTTAAGAATTAAAATTTTGAAGAAACTTTTATCTAAATAACTCGAATTAATCAATGTGGAATTAATTTTCTTTATATCTTAACAAAGCAATGTAGCGATTATCAATATATATCTACAACATTATTATTCATATTCGATGTTCCTAAATAAAACACACAGTATTTTCCAAGATAAAATTACTAGAGGTTGCGCGTTGAAACAAGTCAGAAACATTATTAAATATTTCCAAATTTGCATGAAATAGTGATTGAAAGCATGGTTGACAACCATAAATCGGAGAATGATAAAAATGATAAGAATATTTACTCAGTGAAACAATAAAAACGTTTTTTGCAAACATGAATTCTTTCTGTCATTAAAAAAAAAAAAAAAACTCATAGATATATTTTAGTTTGAATAACTCATAGAAAGTATGTCTTATAATTTTGTCACATACAATATCTTAAATAAAGTGAGAAAAAATAATCTTAAAAATTTCTTAATCGAGCTCAAAAGATAAAATAAAATTTTAAAGCAGGGCCTCTACCGCGTTTTCTTCTTCAACCAACCCTTTGGGGAATTTAAATGAATTTGCTTGAATTGAATATCTCTCCCAACAGATGACAAGTGACTTATTTAGATAAGATAAGAATTAGTGCAATGAACAGATTTGATGAATTGTATTTATAAGCAATGAAGAATTTAATGCTAAAGTTGATAGTTAAGTTAGTAGTAGATAGAGTGGAAGTTATAGATTGATTGATTTTATTAACCTTGCACTAAAAGCAACACGAAGGCTATTGACTATGGACCTCATAATTTTGAAACCACAGTCTAGTGACGAGGACGACACCTGAGCTAGCTCCCCCTCCCTCTTCTAACTTCCTCATCGAGCTAATGGGAAAATTTTGAGGCTCGACATATTTAACGGGCATCAGCCACGGCTGTACGGAGTGTCTTCAGTGGTATGGAGGCTCGAACCTACAACTCGACGGAAATCACCAGCCGCGAGTTCGAGACCATGACCACTAGGCTACCGTGGTCGTGGAAGTTATAAAAAATAGTAGATAAAGGAATAGAGAATCTATTGACAGTTTAAGAAGACATCAGATCACAGCCAGGAATGAATGGCATAAGGTCTTGAATGAAACCCCCATTCATAAGTCTCGTAAGGACTCGAACTCGGTGAGTTCCGATCAGATAAGTTATAGGTTGTTGTACTAAACGTTAGATGTTGCACCCACAGATACATTTGGCTAAGAATATACTGTTGATTGTCCATAGATGGTTATTATCCCAAAGTCACTTTCTATTCATAGAATTATTTGTTGATGTCTATTATATGCAATATTTTCAATAGAAAGAGAAGTAATAATGAGGCAATAAAATGATAAAACTTTCAATAAAATCAATACGCATTTCATTTTCTTTGCCATTAAGTAATATAACAATATTCTTTTAATTGGGTCTTCTTCTACTCGCATTGTATGTCTGGTTCAAAATTTTAAAAGCTTTTTTTTATCACATTTTAAAGCCCTCAATTGAGCTTTTCTATACATGATTGTTTTGGATGAAAATACGATAATTTAATAAAATTAATAAGAATTAATTGATTAAAACTAATTATGTAAAGAATTAAATGTTATGCCAAGTTTCTCTCCAAGTCGACAAATGGTCGCCAAGGTGAAGGGGTTATTGCTTAAACTCTCTTTTGTTAATTATTATTTTGTTAGAAAATTAATGAAAAAATAAATTCTTAATTTTTCAACGTTCCCTTTTGCTCTTAATATTTAAAGTATAAAAAAATTATGTTACGCAAAGAGTGAAGTTTGAAAGACAACCGATATTCATAAGACTGGGGTTTTTATCGGTATTATTGATTATACAATTCATTTGGGATTCAATTAAATTTTAAAAGCCTATCAAAAATGTTATAATTTTCAAATTGAAAAGAGCTCTGCAAAACATTTTTTTTCAATTAGTAGTTCTTACATAAAATGAAATATACAATAACTGCTAACGAATTAATTCATTCAAATGATTTCAATTCAATGCAGTATCACGATAAAAGCAACTGAAATGGGATCTAGTTGTTTTCAGAGAAAAATATTGACATTCATTCTATACAGCCAACGGGTGATTTTCTATTTAATGCAGTATCACGGTGAAAACAACTGAAATCTTATTGACATTGGCAGTCTTAGCTTCGACATTTATTTTATTATTACTGTTTCGTATAAAAGTAACGAAAAAATACACACGTAGTTATCGATTTTTCTTTACTTTCTTTGTTCATTCAGCAAGTAATTTAAACATCAGCGTAACAGATCCGATTTACATTAGGTGGTTATAGTGCTTACAAAAGAACTATAAGCGGATAAATTTCTTTTACAATCCAAGAAACTTATATATAACGAAACGTAAACGTATATAAAATAATATATATAGTTTGCTTTGTTAGACATAAAAGAAGTTTCCTGTGTTATAACTTTGCTTTAGAATTTCATTTAATTTAGATATTTCGTTATTTCTTTTTGAAATATTTGGAAGCTAAGATAATCTGCTATTGTTGTACTCCTGTTTTTTCTTTAAGCATATTCTGAAGTCATTTTTTTTTTGCTTTTACGTAATTCTAGAATAATATAAAGTTATGTATCCATGTGTGTTAGTGTGTATGTATTTTTGTGCTTATACGCAATGCGATTTTGTGTGCGCATGTGCATGTGTGTGAAAAAGAAAGAGTGAGAGCATGGAATTTGTTTGTAGAGGCAGAAAGGGTGTTTTTGCAATCTACTACAGCTGAGATGAAACTGAACAGCATATTTTTTAAAAATAAACAGTTTATTTTTGTTCAATTAATTATATATTTAAAGAAACTGCTTCGTTAAAACTATCAATTATAGATTGCAATTATATTGTACATTTTTACTATTTTAACTAAGTCTTACTTTTAGATTTATTAAAAAGTGATCAAAAGCAGAAATCGAAGATCTTATTTGAATGTGCTTAGATTATGACTAAATAAATTTAAGCTTTTTTAAAAGTAATAATAAAATTTTACTTGATAATTTGAATTTTAAATGAATTAAAATGAGTAATTAATCTGTTTTTAAAAAGTAACACATCTTTGATGTGTATCTTTATAATTAAATTACCCAGAATTGATCAAATAAAAATTATTACTTCATTGTGTTATGTTTTTATTAAAAATAATTAAATGAATATAAAAACGGTTGGCTTTTTTAAAATAATTAAATGTCATTTAAAAGGTTTGATTTACAAAGAAAAAATTCAATTACATACTTTTTGAGTAAAACTTAAATGTCTTAGCAATAAATATTCTGCATATTTTATATACAATCCTAATAAATCAAATTCAAAACTTGTGAAGTATTCTTATAAACTTTTTAAGTTACTTTTCCTTGAAGAAGCTGAGCAGTTTTACGACAATTACAAGGATTTCCTCTCCCTCATATTTGTTTAAGAGTTTCAGAACTTTTATTTTAAAGAATTATGATACAAAATATTTACAGCGAAATAATTTTTATTCAAATAGTAAGCCCAAGAGTGTAAATAGCTTGAGATAATAATGTTTCTGCATCAGTCAATAGTTTCATACACATTCAAGCGCAAATTACCTTCGAAAGGTTAGGAATTATGATATTTCTATTGCTAATCACATATAATTTGGAAGAAGAAAGAAAATATGCTCGGATAATGCAAAAGAGAGGTTTATACAAATCTTAACTTAGTTCTAACAACCGTAACGATAATTATTTTCCCAGGCCCTATTAAAATAAATTTATTCTACATCATACTCGTTAGAACTTTTTTTCCTTGATCTCGAGTATCTTGGAAGACAAATGAGAGTTTCCATAAGATATTTTGAGTATTTGCACAGTAATTACTATAAGCCAAAAATTTATTCCACGTCATTAAAACTTGTGGTATTACTTGAATACTGAAAAACTGACACAATTACCAATTTCGAGTACTTTCTGTTTCTAGTTTTAGCGTATGTATTTCTATATCTATGAACTTGAAAATATAACTTACAAGTTTTTTAAACATAATCAAATCGTAAGATATATTCATGAAACAAAATGAATCTCCAGGATCGCTGCTGATAAAAATTATTGGAGGAATTTTTTTTTCATGTGATTTATATCTAATTAAAATCATCATGAAAGCTATGGTTAAATTAAGGACCAATATATTCAAGGCTTGTTTCAGAACATATCAATGACCCTAAAATAAGAATATATGAAACATTTGAAGATAGGGAGCGTGTAGGTTTGAAGAGAATAAGTAAAATTAGTGTATAAGAATTCCTCAAATATTGAGAACTAAACAACGCAAGCTCCAAAAACACCTAACTCGTATTTCAACAAGCTGTAAAGATTAATTTCGGGTTGATCCATGAAGATCAGCATGATAATCAGCAGAATAAAATAATATTTTGAATTTGAAACGGCTTTAAAAGTTCAAATGCTGCAATTCATGTTATTCAACTCATAAATTTAATTGAATAATAGTTTGTTTTTTTTAAAAAAATTTCCTGGCGTGTGAACAACGTAATACAGTACGTACAAAATTACATTTGTTACAAATCATAAATTGGAAAAATAGATCATATTTAAGAACAAAAATTTCATATTATGTAGATACATTCAGAAATTTTAAATCAACTTGAAATCAAAAATTACTTTATGTATATTACGTTTGTAACACTCCTATATTAATTCCCTCTCTTAATCTGATTTAAAACTGTTGTAAAAAATAGTAAAATAATAGAATTTTACACTTTGATTATAACCCAGTAATTTTATTGAGATCTATGAAAATTCAATCGCTGACCTATTCTATCCGTGGCTATAACTTAATAAGAATCTAACGTTTAATATATTAACTAATTACTTATTTGATCATAACTAATACGGTTGAGGTCTTCAATGCAGCATTACATGAATGTTCGAATCCTTAATAATTTGTAGAACTTTTCTATGTTCACTTCAAACGCTTCTTACCAATGCGGGTTAAATACAGAAGTCTCACATTGATAACTTCAACTCACTACCCCCATTATCAACCAACTAACTAACAACTTTTGTATTAAGCACTTCACCGTTTGTAAATACATATCCTCAGTTTTATTAATTGCACTTTAATAACTCTAATCTAATCTACATACGTCACGTTTCATTTATGGGGAGAGATTTTCAAATCAAAGTCCATCACATAAAAGTTTCCGTAGTGTCAATTTAAGGGAGGAACGTTATATGCATTTTACAATAAACCAGAAAGATCTGTGCATCTGTAAAATATTAGTTACATTAAAAATATTGTTTTGATGAATCATGTACATGAAATTTATGAGTATGAAGCAATTCAGGGAAATCAGAGCATTGACTTTTAAGTTTTACTTTGTACTGCGAGTATAATAATGCTTTTTTTACAAATACTATTGTTGATTTTTGTAGGAAACATATTTTATCTAATTTATATGTATTAGTTTCTCTACTTTTATTTATAGGAATATTCGAGAAGTATTCCTGAGTAATAACAAATTTCAAATATACTAATAAAAGCTCTGAGAATTGCAATTCTAAATAAAACGCATCAAGACCAACAGAATCTCAATTTTTTTTTCATTGTCACAGAAATGACATTTGGAGAATGCTGCAACAATTTAAATGATGTCTTTTACCTTTCGGCATTGCTTTAGTGTTAATAAATCTATATTTTTAAAGAATTTAATGTATTACACCGAACTAAGAGATAGGAAATATTAACCAGTACTTAATTGGGGCTTAAGCATTTTGAGAGAAATAATTTTCAGATCTACAAAACCGAATCAATTAATCCGTTCTTAAACAATAAAATCTGCTACACACATACAGAAAACATCTACTTTGATTTAATGCGTATTTTTAAAATGATGGATATAGTTTATAAAACTACAACGGCGTATATATATATACACACATACACACACACACACATGGCTTTAAATGTAACATAATATCATCTTTCTCTTGTATACAACTATTGAATGAAAGTTATGGAAATAACAGTTGAGGCCTATTGAATTTTCATGGAACTCTTACTTTAAACGGAGAGAGAGACCATTTCCACTCCGCCTTTTGATTCAAGCTATTGCATCATAAGAGGAGAGCGCTTCTCACTATGGTTGTATTTTTATATGAGGGAAATTTCATTTGAAACGTCAGAGACGCGTGGTATGAATAAAGGGATTTCGGGGAAATATATAATAGATAGGGAATTAAAAGGGATTGTTTTGACAGATTTATAGTTGGTTTAAGCGGGTTTAACCAGTTTTAAGACCGCGTGATGTAATAAATAAAAGGATACTATGGAAGGGGATCAGGAAATACGAATGAGCATTATCTTTTAAGGGAGAGAATGGGTAAATTTAGTAAATTAAATTATTATAGCGAGAAATTATTGGGAATTAAGTTAAATCATTACACACACACACACACACACACACATATATATATATATATATATATATATATATAAGTGAATGTTAAAAAAATATAAACAAAATTACATTGAAGTATTCTAAATTTAATAAAATATTCTATAAGCAAGATACATGTTACAAAAATATTTTTCAAATATGAATTTATTGAAGCAAATATAAAATATACTAAAGTAAATGATGTAAAGACATTTTTAAAGAAAAGTGGGATTTTTTTTTGCTGATTAAATATTTGTAAGTGGATGAAGTTTCCTTCCCTTTATTTCACATTCCGCAAAGTAATCACTCCTGCTTCGGACTTTAACTTCCATTAACGTCAAGCAATCATTTTTAGAAACGAAAAGGGAGGAAAAAAGAAATTCGGATCGATGTTTATGCATTTGGAAAGTTAAACTCGGTCGGTGGTGAGTTCCCATTCATTTACCATAAGTACCAACAGAAAAAGAAATTGAAGCAATCTGTAATGATTCTTGGTTAAACAAGGGTTGTTTTACTACATAAAAAAAATAAGTAACTCTTTTCGACATTCATTAAAGACGTGTATTTTACAAAATCTAAAAATTTGATATATGAATACTCTTAATGTTCTCTAACTTTCAGAATTAAGGAGTAAATTAAGAACTCTGGATATTCAGCTCATGCGCTTGGCTAGAAAATTAAAGTATTAATGACAAAAAAATAGTTTATATATTCTTGTTCATTTAGAACTATATTTATATTTTTCTATCTAATAAATAGATAATTTACAAATTACATTTTAAAATTTTCGAATTTGTTATAAAGAGGAAAATTTCGAATTCTTCAATATTTTGCTAACTTCCTATTTCTTAAAATGCAGAATTAATTAAAAAAATTAGAATTATTTTAATGATAGAATCATTTTAATGATGATATACTTTTTAATGATTCAGTTTTTCATTGGATCTCGAAAGAAATATTTTTAAAAGAATGATTACTTAAATTGTATCAATGTTACTATGTAAGTTTTTTGCAATTTAAAAAAGAACTTATACTTTACTTGATAAAAATTGGTGAGATTTCTCAATTTCAACTTATCTTGGGCTTAAAAATATATTTATTTCAGTTTTGAGTTTTTTATGCCAGTGGTATGGTATCGTATTTTGGTTTAATTTTTAGATAAGATTATCACAAAAGTTAAATATACTACAATAGTATCGGAACTGGATTCATAAAAAGAAGTTTATTGAATATATATATATATGTGCAATGAGTTAATGTATTTCAAAATGTGGCTCTGTTTTCACCAATACTCCGCTTCCAAGTCTTATTCCAGTCTTCCTTAGTACCCTGGAAACCGGCAACCAGAAGGCTGTTTAGGTATCACTTTGTAGCCACTTGAACTTCTGTAATCTTCCCAAAATGATATCTTTTCTCACTGTTTGAATCTGAAGAAACGAAGAATATGTTTTGGGAGTCATATCTAGAATGTTAAGTGTTTGAGCCAGCATTGCCAAGCTGTGTTTGGCCAGTACCTTCCTCACAATCAGTGATGTGTGACTGGGAGAATAGTCGTGAAGAAGCAACCAGGCATTATCGATTTCCCTTGGGATGCTGAAGACATTAATTCTCGAGCTTTCGAACAATTCTTCGCTAAATTTAATTCATTTGCTATTTTCTAAGACATTTAACCTGTGATCACAGTTCAAAAGATCTCTTATTTTGATCATATGTTCATTGATTTGGGTCGATGTTGGACATCCAGTACGTTGTATGTCTTCGATGTATTCCCTGCCATCTTAAACTTACTTGCATAACTTAAAATAAGCGTTTAGGATATGGATTTTTCCTTTCAAGCCTCATGAATCATACCGAAATTCAGCGAAATGGATTTGTTCAGTTTAATCCAAATTTTGATGACACTACCCTACTCGATGGTTTTCTGTATTTTCACTCTTCGGAGAAAACACTGAACACGAGACAGCGAGATCTACA